>JAVGVS010000630.1:114295-171642 GCA_032718565.1 Distichodus sexfasciatus | reverse complement strand
ATCAGACGTGTGTGTGTGTGTGTGTATATATATATATATATACTTATATATTTTAGATTTTTCTCCAGCTGGGAAAAGCAAAAGTGCTACTGACATCAACCACTGAAGACAGAAGAGTTCAAAACGCACACCTTGCATCCAAGCTATCCCCAAAAAAGCCAATCGGGGAACACGGATACATGCGAAAAGCCCCGAACACACCCCACTTGTTCTATCCAAAATTAGTCCCCAATTCCACTGCCATGGCCGTAGATCGCTGATTTAGAGGGACAGGGGGAAAGACGTGAAGGATGACTAAACGAGCGTGTTTAACATCGGACAGAGCTTGGTGATTAAGCTTGGTTTCTTCTCTTCTAGACTCCAACTCGGACTTCTTTTTAAATAAGTGCAGATAAATGCTTTTATTCTTAAAATAAAATGTGGATTTTCAGCCACATGCTTTCAAAATATTAACCCTTAGACTTTAATCCATATACATTGTAATAATGCCACCGTTGGCATCTTTTTAAGATATTGCACACGGTAATGAAATAGAGCACAGCAAAGGAAAAATGAAAATTAAAAAACGTCTCAAAGTGCTGCAGAACGACGCCAAAAACAAGGGAGGGAAGAAAGTTACTGACAAGCAGTCGAGCTCACAATAAGACCCGGTCCACAAGTTGTGGGATGCACCGATCCAATTTTTTCAGTTCCGATACCGATGCTGATACTTGGGCTTTTTGGGTATCGGCCGATCCTGAGAACCGATCCCGATACTAGCTTTTAATGAATACGTTTATATTCTTTAAAAAGAGGAGAATGAGATTATTCTGTTATGCTTAAGAGTTAAATACTGTTTTCCCAACTAAAACAATGTAATAATAATTAACACACCCATATGTATATGCTAAATTATTTACTATTAAAATAACATCTTAAAAATAATTCTTTTGAACACTGTCGTGTAATTTTGCGACGGTCCCTAATCCTGCGGTGCTAAAACCATCAGGAACAGAGATTTTGAGTGAGAGCTGGTGTTACGGAAATTAAACAGTATAATCATGTGATTTTGACCAACTTTAGCGCAGCGCCACTTCCCATGCATAAGGTATTGTGCGTGAATGCATACGTAAACCTACAATTTAACTGAACAGGGGTGCGTTTCCCAAAAGCATAGTTGCTAACGTATTGCTAATTAAGTTAGCAATCCTGTTAGTTGCTAATGTACACTAGGTAAACATACCCCAGACCGGCTCTATAGATTGGTCCAATCTACTGTAGCTCTTTGAGTCGTTATCAGGCCGATATCTGATCCACATATCCACGATCGGTGCATCTCTATCCACAACCAACGCAAATCTGACCCGACACATGCCGGTTTGGGGTTTTTACACGAGGACCAGTGCAGCTGTGGACTGCAGCCTAAGAACGAAGTTGAGTTAGACGGGGTAAAAGTGCGGGTGAAGAAAGGACTGGTACTGTACAATTGGTCAGTAATGGTCAAAACTGCTCTGGACGGTGGTTCCCAAAGTGGAAGGTGACACGGAAAGCCATGTTCATGTTTTAACGTTTTAAAGCCATTTTTCGTGCCAAGAAACAATTTTAAAATAGGACCGAATTCGTTAACACAGTGGTGATTTTAGGCTATTTTTAGGGATGCTCAAGCACCTCTAAATTGTAACTCGGCACCTCCTGAAAAATAATTATGATTTTGTGAGATATGCAATTCTCAAACTTTAGATTTGCCAAAATTGCTTTTTAGAAATGGAATAAATAAAGACGGATCCTCCGTCTCTGTCAGCACTGGGGGCTGAGCACCTCTAGAGGTCAGATCCTAGATCCTGAAAATTTTGTTTTAATGCGTCTAAGTTTGCGCCAAACTTCAGCTGGAACTTCTAGAGCAGGTGTTTATCCTGCTTGAAGCCTGGTTTATACTATACACAACACAAACATTTATTACGGTAGTTTTGGGTTATAGAGGCAGCAGCTCGCATCAAACATCTTGATCTCAGAGAATGTTTCAACGTTTAAAATAAATTCCAGTGAAGTTTGGTGCAGGGCTTGAAAATATCGAAAAATGTTTGGCAACCACTCTTAAGGGACACCTCTATTAGAGCTCAAAATTCTTTCTGTACCCCGTCCAACTCGACGACGCCCCAGCCCACATAAACGCAGAGAGAGAGAGAGAGAGAGACTTGGGGGTCCAAGAACGAGGCTCAAGGATAAAAGTGAAGGCAAAGAGAGAACAACAACCGGTACAATCTAGTCAAAACTCTTTAGGACACCTTTCAAGCTCTTCTTCGAATGCACCTTTACCCCATCCAACTCGACTTCCTGCTTAGGTCGCTGTCCTCAGATGCCCCAGCCCACCTCAGAGAAATGCAGAGAAATTTGGGGAGGGTGGGTGGGGCCTGGGGACTGTCTCCTAAGAAGGAGGTTGTGCTAGACTTTTAGGCCTAGTTGAGGATTAAGCCTAATCCTAGACTAGGGTTGAGTTTGAACGATAACTCTCCATTGGTACTACAATTTAGTCCAAGACTAGGCTTAATCCATGAGCAAGAAACCAGCCCTTTATAACTTAGTCCAAGACTAGGCTTAATCCATGAACTCCATGAGCTCATGGATTAACCCTAGTCTTGGACTAAGTTATAGTACCAATGGAGATTTACCATTCAAACTCAAGTTTTTAGGACAGGGCATAAACCTCGACCGGGAAACTGGCCCTAAAAGTCAAAGTTAGTCTAGGACTAGGCTTAAGCTTGGACTGAGAAATTGGGTAAAAGTGCAGGCAAAGAAAGAACAGTCTGTACAGTCTGGATTGGTCTGGTCTGAAGCTCTATCGAGTTCAACGTCCAACAGAATCTCTGATTAAAAGAACGAAAAGTAATGGGGAAAGACGAGGAAACCCAAACTTAGATCCGAAGCATCAGCCAGCGTGTAAGCATGTGGAGTGTAAGGCACCAGGCTGTTGAAATGCCGGAGAGGAAGCTCCCCGACAAGTAACATTAAAAGTCGGGCTCTCCTAGCCGAGCGCCTGTCGTCACACGTCCTTCTCGCTTTGAGCTGCTGTTTGGGTGAAGCTCTGTCCACACGGAACCTCCTCTCAAAAATGCGACAGGTTATAAACAAAAATCGGGGTTGAACGTCGGAGCGGCGGGTCACGGCAGCTTCGTCACTTTACTCCTTTCGTCTGCGTTGACCCAAATATATACCTGCTCTGACCAGAGTCCACCGATTTCTGTTCATGAACGCTGCTCCCCTTTTAAGAGGCGCCAGAGCCCCCTTTTTTGGACCCCAACGAGTGCATGCTTTACCCACTCAAGCGAGCGTCCTGCTTGCACCACTCAAAACGAGAAGGACGAACCAGCGGCGTCGGCCGTGCTTCCGGCTAGGCTAGGCTCTCCCAACTCAGGTCCTGGAGGACCCCTGAGAGACAGAGAGAGACAGAGAGAGACAGAGAGAGAGAGACAGAGAGAGAGGGACAGAGAGAGACAGAGAGAGAGACAGAGAGAGGGATTTCACTGCAACAGACCTGTCGCTCACATCTGATCAAACAGTCAAGGAGCTGATATAGTACTTACAAGACAGAAACGTCAAACTCGGCGTGCAATCTAGACGGGACGTCGTCTACGAAACTGCTAGACAGTAGGTCCATCAGGAACGCGTGCCGCGAAGTCCACATCAATGCGATGACGGCAGGTCTCCTACTCTCGTCGGTAGACTGATATGGTTTTTAAAAAAACACTTCTAGAGATTGTTCTTTAACTTGCCCCGCCGAAAACGTGGGGTATTGTCTCTTCTCCGTGAGCACTGAAATACAGCTGATTCACAAAATCATACTTTTGTGTTTTTACTTTACAATTTCTTCTTTCCCCCTACGCTTCGTCATACGCCTTAAACCCAGGGGACCTCATTGTTTACATGGAGGAGGGGGAAGAAAACTTTTTTGTTATAAAATCTAATGCACCTTTCCCGTTGTCACTGCTCGTCCTGTTTTGGAGTACCTTTTTATACCACGTGTATACACATTGCATGACAAGACACATTGATAGCATATTAATCTGCATGACAGTTACTTCAATGGGTGGAAACATACATAGAACGTCTTCGTCCAGGAATCCATATCCTCAACAACTAAACTAGCCGGTCGGCGTCGTCGTGGCCCGCTCGCTCCCTTCCGTTTTTTTTGTTTTGTTTTGTTTTTTTAACGCCACCTGGCCAGCCCTCGGGTGATGCTTTTTAAAAAAACAAAAAAACAAAAAAACAAACAAAAAAAAACATATAGGAGTGGTATGGACTAAATCTCTTTTTAGGGTTCAAAACTTTTGGTTTAAAAAGAAAATTAAAGAAAACTAAAAAAAAAAAATTTGATTTGTGCTGAAGTTATTAGCTTACACGTAAAGGACTGGTTCCTCATGTCTCGTCAAGGTATTCCATTTGAACGTTGCAAACACTTTTTATAACATCTTCAAGGTGTACAAAAGTTCTTGGTTAATAAGGGAAATAAACACTCAGTCCTTTATCTGTAATCAAGTAGGAAACACAGTTCATAATAATAATAATTATAATGTTATTACTCTGTTTAGCAGCCGCTTACTGTATTAATGGTGGGTAAGTGGATCACATCCAGCGATGGGTGACTGGCAACTGTAAGTCTGTGTAGGTTTTTCTTGCTTTTTGTTGTTTATTTTTCCTCTCTCTTATGGGGTAGTGCTCCCTCGGAGTTAAAAACCAGTTACAGTTACGCTTAAGTTTTATTTTCTTCTTTACAGTAAAGTTCTCATAATTTTCCTCTGTTATTCGGATCAATTTTTTACTTTTTTATTTTTTGCATGTCGTCCAAACCCCCATTTTATATATATTTTTGTCCATTCCCGACTCATTATCAATCCTCATCGCCGTCGTCGGCGCGCATCTCTGCTTGCTGTTGCTGTTGCTGCTGCTGCTGTTGCTGCTGCTGTTCGCACGCCCTCCGTTCGCGCTGCTTGTCTTGGATCCTCTTCATCTCCTCGGCGTACTTGCAAAAGGTGTTACCGAATTTGGACCAGACTTTGTAGGGCACGGTGATGGAGTTGCGGTAGGTGGGCTTCACCTCGCTCACCCGCATGAACACGCCGTACTTGTTGGAGCCCACGTCGAAGAAGAAGCGCTTGTTGTCCACGGTGAGCGACGTGCCCTCGGGCAGCTCGGCCGGCTCGTCCTCCACGCCGTAGTCGTCGATGAGTTTGGCCAGAGCGTCGCGAAACTCGATTAGTCCCTGCGCTGGAAGAGCGATGGTCTGGCCCTGCGAGGAGGAGGAGGAGCCCAAGCCGGAGGAGCCCAAACCGGAGCCGGAGCCCAGACCGGGCCCCCGGTTGACGGTCTGTCGGATCCGGAGGAAGCGGCCGCGCTGGTTCTCCTTCAGGTCCATGTAGTACTTGCGGTTCTCCCGCACCAGAAACTCGCTCTTGAGCGCCCGCCGCGGCTCGTCCTGCACCGCGTCCGGGTCCGAGCTGGGCCCGAGCTGGGCGTAGTGCTCGATGAAGTCGCCGAGGTAGTCGCGAAACTCGACCGCCACCGACATGGACAGCGTCAGGCGGCTCTTGTTGCCGCCGGCGCCCACCTCTGCGATCTTCAGGAAGCGGCCTTTGGCGTTCTGCTTCACGTCCAGGTAGAAGCGCTTGTTCTGGATGTCGACGCGCTTGGACGCCAGCTCCTGCGTCTCATGCTGCAGCTGCAGCGGACCGCAAACCGAGCCGACACCCGGCGGCGGGCCCGCGGCCGCTCCTCCCTGCTCACTTCCACTGTCTCTGTCCGCCATGATGCTTTTGCTTTGCTTTGCTTTGCTTGCTTCGCCTTCTCTCTCTCTCTTTCTCTCTCTCTCTCTCTCCCTCACTCTTTCTCTTTCTCTCTCTTTCGCTCGCTCGCTCTCTCTCTCTCTCTCTCTCTCTCTCTCTCCGTTCCGTTCCGTCTGCTGCAGCCGTACAGCCAGAGCCACGCCAGCGCTCTCGCGAGATCTGTGTAGTGGGAGAACGCACAAATCGCGTTTTCTGTTTTTTTCACTCTTAAACCCGCAGCTTCGCGAAAAAATAAAACAAACCTTTTCAGTGCTAAAAAGAGAAGGCAAAGACGTCAAAATTCGGGATTACGGATTTAATATTTTCCATAAACGTAGTTTATGTTTTCGCTCCGATGAATATGCTCTGACAAGACTGGTTTTACTCTGTAATCAAATAACCTTTTAATTCACCTTTAAATCCTCATATTTGCACATTTAGTCGTTGAGCTCGACGTAAAAAATGCTGTTTTATTTATTTATTTATTTTTGTTATTTATTTTATATCAATGCTTTAGGGAAATAAATCGGTCGTTAAAGATTACGCTGCTTGTGTTGTCTCGTATTGATTGTAATGTCTTTTAATACATTTTTTAATAGCTAAATTATATTTTATGATTAAGTCAGTCTCTTAAATAAAGTACTATAAATTGTTCTTCTGTTCTTAGTCATTTTATTAAATACCTGGGTATATGCCAACGGAATAATAACACGAATAGGTTCGGACAGCACGCAGTATTTAATCCGGAGCCACAAAAATGTGTAATTTGTTTTTAATAAATAATTTTCTAAATGATTAGGCCAATTCGAGATAAACAAAACGTTGAGAAAATATTTATTTTATAACTCAGCTAATGAAATGAAATACTCCCGAGTATTTTTTTATCCTCCCAGTGAGGAAATTAAAAATATATATGTATGCAGGTTTTTATAATTGTCCGTTTTTATTTTATAATTTAGATTATGTATTTACTTTTATATTCTGATATGAATAACTTCCATTTTCCACATTAAAAAATCCATGCCCCAAACTCTGGAAATCTAGAATATAAACATTCATCTCCTTGAAAAATTGATTCAGTTCAATACAAAACGTTTATTGATTATTCTTCTTTCTCGAGATAAATAAATATGTTAATACATAAAAAATAAACACTCATGACGAGACTTTCAGTTTCGCGTAATCTCCCTCGTGTCTCATTGCAGGATTTGAAAATCAAGTTTTGTATGTAAAAATTGTATTTTGTTGTCCATAACTGATAGTTTGGTTTTATAGTGAATTAAACGATTTTAAAGTGCTTATTTATTCATAAATGCTCTGTTTAAAACAAACACATACAATTTTTGTGTAGATGAACTACTGAGAATTGCTGGTAAAAATACCAAATTGATTCACAAAAGAGACAGTTATTTTTTAAATGAGTTAAATACTAAATTAAGTGAAATATTAGTAAGACTTAATAAGTGGTTTTCAAATTTGTTATATTGCTTATTTCTTTAAAACTGTCCTTTTCTTTTCTTTTCTTGATTTTTTTTTTCCCAATAGTTTTCTCTTGCTCCCATCGTCGACGTTCCATGGTTGGTGATTGTATAAAATTAATTATATTTTATTTGAGAGCATCAGTCGCCTTGCCATTATCAAAGCAATCAAAAATTGTATTAAATAAAGAGAAAAAAAGACAATTTTTAACTTCAATCTGATCATTTTTCAACATTCTAACAATAGAAAGCACTGAAGAGAAATCAAATAATCTTAACGTTTCAGAATATATGTTTAATATTAAACATGATGATAATAAACATGTTATTAATGTTTTTCAGCATCTGAAAAGCGTGACTCTTGTAAAAGCATGCTGTGGAGAAGATCCTAAATTAACGCTACTTATATGCAGTATAAATTGCTCCTTAACAACATGTATAATATAAAATAAAATAATATAAAGTGATATCGTAACCATAACGACAGCACATTATCGCAAAGAAACAAATTTCTTGTTCGACAACCTTTGTGTTTTTCTCTTTCATTCTGAATGCGTTTAGGTCTGGCCCGACATGTAATTTAGTCAAATAAACGCCGTTTTGTAGTTGAGATTTTAAAACTTAAGAGTTGAATCTCAGATATTATCCTGGAAGATTATCAAATGCTCGCTAAAGAAGTATCAAGTCCTCAGCCAATAAACTAATTTAAGATGTAGCTTAATCAGAGTATTAGGTTGTTTCGTTAAGTTTACGAATAATTGTTCATTTTGTCTATATAATTACACGCCCACAGCATCACCATAGAAAATTTAGACCAATAAACGCGTTTTAAATAACAAAATGTTAGAAGTAAAGAGCTGGACTGAAAGTAAGTGCGACCATCTTGCTTCACAGTTTTACCAACAGTGCTATAAGCAATAAATAAATCAATGAATGAATGAATGAAATATAATAAATTAATATTCCCTGGTTTGGATGAACATCTTTTTAATGCAGATATGCGCAAGCACGGCTATTACAAGAGCTTATTTTGTTATTTAAATAATTAAAAATGATTTCTCTTGTAAATTTAGAAACTTAATTTAGATTGTCTTCCCTAATCTTTTATATGCTTCACAGAACGCAGGAAATCTTCTTGCTCTGTTTTAGGCCTTGCATGTCTATACTGTCATAAATTAATTAATTATATAAATGAATGTAGATATAAATGAAAAGCCACTGAATGTTACAGATAAAGCAAAATAGCTATAAAGTTAAATTTGTGTTATTCCGTGTTGGATTTTATATGGACAAAAAGGCCCATATGTCTGGCAGAACTGGGTACCTACATCAATAAATAAAACGTAATATATTATATTCACAAATAAACAGGTCAAAATATATGTTTAGAAATTATATATTAATATTGATATGATGCATCTTAATATAACCAAACCCCAAAAATGTATTATACAACTGAGAATATATTTATTTTAATATTAATCATAATGATGACCTCCAGTCTGTAGAAATTAAAAAGCTTTTATACAGAAACAGTTCAAAATGTCAGTTATCATCAATAGATTGTTAAATATTAGTTTAACCCGGTTTTACTTGAGTGACAAAATTGCAAAATTGTCTTTATATTTCAACATAAATGAATGAGAATAAATAAATAAATTAATGTATTTGTGTTTGAGGGGGGAAAGCATTCAATCGAAATAGATAAAGTCGGGTTTTGGCACTGAAGTAAAACCTTGATATATAGGGCTCACACAAATGATAGATTTATGATTCTTTCCTTCCCTGGCAGGAAAGCCGAGATTTTTGGAAAGCAGTCCTACGTCCATCCCAACTCTGCCAGACCTGTAATAAAAGGCCCGTGTACAAAACGTAAAGAAGAAAAGTTCAAAATCTCATTTTCAAACAAGAAAAGAGTTTTAATATTTAGCAGGAATCATCTCGTGATTGGCTTAAGTAATTATTCCAATTTAAATGGTATTCCACAATAGGTTTGTAATGAGTGTGGACAGAGTTTAAAGTTGGGACAACAGCAACTCGAGCCGTATTTAGGCCTATTAAGGTGCAGAATTGCACGTTGTCGCACTTGAGCTGAACCTGAGCCAGGAGTCGCAAATTTGCAGCACAAAAGGATGCGTGTTTCTGCGCAGGAGGGCGAATGAGGGAATAAGGTCAATTTGTGAAACTGCAAAGCAACACGAGTCACTCACTCGTCCTTGTAAAGTGCATTCTAATATAAATCCGACAAACCCACGTAGGCGTTTAAATGGCACGTTAGACTTATTGCAAAAGTAAGTTAAGTCTCGCTTCTTCATCCCTATCTAGTGTCGGAGTTTGGCAGTAGCAAAGTGAACACACCTCCCCAAATTCTCTAAAGATCGATGCCAAGATACAATTGCAAGTGCTACGTTGTTGCAAAAAAAATATAAATGAAGTGGCTCATAAGGAGCACCGAGCTTCGGTTTGTCTTACCCCGAGCGCCTCGGCCCCTGCGCAGCTCCCTTTTTTTTGCAGTCGAACGCGGAAAAATAACACGAAAGAATGGGAGTAAAAACGCCTGTAAGCCGCGAATAAGGGCCTACCGTCAGCTGTTTCACCAGTTTCGCGGCTTCACAAGATGGACCGAAACGGCGAGTCGTGGCATGGAGACGGACGGACGCACGCAAAGAGTCCAACGCCGTCTGATGTCAGCACGCCGCCGCAAAATCAGACGCACAGCGCCGCGCAGTGACGCCGCGACGCACTGCAGCCAGACCTGGGGCGTATCTCAAACCGACCAGTCCTCCCTAGGTAGTGCTTTTTAAGTGAGTGATTACAGCACAGCACACACTGCACCACAACAAAATGTGACCTCTGCATTTGACCTCTCTGTGAATCAGCCAACATGGGTAGCACCTGGGTGCAGTGCTTGGAGACAACCTTGCTCATGGGGCAGCTGCTCGCGTAACAGTTAAGGCATTCGCCCAGTGATCGAAAGGTTGCCGGTTCGAACCCTGGACCAGCAAAGTACCACTGAGGTACTCATGAGTAAGGTACTGTCCCCGGGCCTACGTCAGCTGCCCGCTGCTCCTTCACAAATGGATCAAATGCAGAGGTCATTGTGGTGCACTGTGTGCTTTGCTGTGGTGTGTTCACAATGACTCATGTTTATGAGTACCTCAGCGGCACATTTACTGGGGTGGGACTTGATCCAGCAACTCTCTGATCCTGGGATCAACTCCCTAATTGTTACACTACTAACTGTCCCAAATGGGAGTGATAAGGATTTACATTAATGTCTGGGTTCTTAGCAAAAATGGTGTGCTCAAAAAAAGGTTCCATCAGATGTTGCTTTATTGTTCATATATAAACTTTTATGTTTACAAACCAAATGTTCTATTGTGGTATCTCAACTCCAGTGATTTGCTGAGTGTGCAAAAGGCTTGTTCAATACTTGTTTGCTTTGTTCATATCATATTTCAACTTGTATTTTTTCATACATATATGTTGTAGCAGAGTTTCAACTCAAATCCTTTGTGGAGTGCTCAAAATAAATGTGTTAAACCCCTATTCAAGCAGAAATTGCTTTGTTTATCATATATAAACTTGTATCTTTACGCAATAAATGTTCAAGTAGGCTTCTATATACATTCACACATTGAATGTTCTAGTATGATTTCTCAACTCACAGAATGCTAAAAATAACTTTTTGTTGAACCCCCAAGTTAAACAAAAGTTGCTTTGTTTATGTACTATTTACACTTATAATATATGCATAGAAGGTTGTAGTATGGGCCGCATGGTTGTGCAGTGGTTAGCCTCACAGCGAGAAGCTCTTGAGTTCAATCCCTATGTCGGCAGCAGGACCTTTCTGTGTGGAGTTTGCATGCTTTTCCGGCAAAGGCTCTGGTTTCCTTCTACAGTCCAAAAGCATGCAATATAGGTTAATAAGCGACTCTATATTAGTGTCGTAAGGTGTGACTGTGATTGTGTGAGTGTGTGTGTGTGGTGTGTTGGCACCTGCCCAGAGTTGGTCCCCACCTTGTGTCTGTAGTTCCTGGGATAGGCTCTGGTCCCCCCATGACCCAGGTGGGATTAAGCACTGGATTGAGCTTATATTCTATAAGGAAATGAAGGTGTAAGTGTCAAAAGTTTCGGGACACATGCTGAGTGCTCTGTGGACGATGAACAGCTTTTATTACAAACAAATTTAAGGGTGAAATGCAGTCCAGTGTGTTCTTTTTTTTGAACAAAGTGCTAGTTTAAGATACAATTGTAAGGATTTTAGTACATTTTGGCCAGTGATGTTTTTCTCACAGCACAGTAGGTGCAATAATGGAAATGAAATGTACAGCTAATTAAACTGATGTTAAATGTATACCTTTTTCCACCCATTAAGGACTTCTTAAAATGTGTTTCCCTTGTCTGATTATAAAGTGGTAGACCTGAAATATGATGTAGTATGATGTACAGAATAAACATAAAAGAAATGATAGCGGGGAGTTCTACACTACATCCTTATATATGAGTGTAGTGCACTTTGTTAGCTCCCTATTTAAACTCACTACATCTTTATTTATGAGTGTAGTGCACTTTGTTAGTTCCCTATTTAAACTCACTACATCTTTATTTATGAGTGTAGTGCACTTTGTTAGCTCCCTATTCAAACTCACTACATCCTTATTTATGAGTGTAGTGCACTTTGTTAGCTCCCTATTTAAACTCACTACATCTTTATTTATGAGTTTAGTGCACTTTGTTAGTTCCCTGTTTAAACTCACTACATCCCTATTTATGAGTGTAGTACACTTTGTTAGCTCCCTATTTTAACTCACTACATCCTTATATATGAGAGTAGTGCACTTAGTATGTTCCCTAGTTAAACTCCCTACATCCTTATTTATGAGAGTAGTGCACTTAGTATGTTCCCTAGTTAAACTCACTACATGCATTTGTAAATAATTCCAAAAGACAGTGTAAGCAATAACAAGTCACACTGTAACAAATTTCTGTAGTTTTCACAGCAGTGTCACTGTATAATGAACAAATCCTTACTGTAGAACCTGTATACAGCATGTTGCTGTAGATTTGCAAAGCATCATGGTTAAAATTCCTAGGCAGGTGTATTCAGTAGTAAAACTATATTGCTCTATATCGTAATACAGTAATTTTAAGCGGGAATTTTCATCTTTATTTCTCATCTTTGAGTTATTTGGAACACAGAAATTATATTTCTAGTACAGCGGTACCTTGACTTACAAGGGTCCCAACTAACGAGTTTTTCGAGATACGAGAGGTCTCAAGGCCGTTTTTTTTTGCTTTGAGTTGAGAGCTAAAATTCGGGTTACGAGCCAGCTTCAGATAACCCACCGCTAGGGGAACTGACAACGGAGGAGCTGAAGCAGCTACAAACGCAGCAGCACACGGAGGTTTTGCAGGAAATAAGTGACGCGGAGGAGGTTATAAGTGCGATAAAGGAAATGTCGGGAATGTGGGAGAACCTTTCAGACTTTATTCAAAAGAAACACCCAGAAAAAGTTGCAACTGGGCGCGACGGCGTTATTTAATGACACTAATTCATTTCATTCCGAAACGGAGGATGAAACAGACCACATTGGACAGGTTTTTTCGAAAACCCCTGCAGATGAAAGGGAGGAAAGCGTGGCGAAATGGGCAAAAATCAGCCAATAAGATTCAGTTATTCAGTTCAGCCTTTCTCCTCCACCTTCGTCAGCATATTCAAGTCGTCTGATTTCCAAGGCAAATGCTGTACACTATACTTAATAAACCCAGTTTATTGCAGTACATTCTATTGTGTTTTTATACAAAATTCGTTATTTATAAGCACATTTTTTTTCTTATTTAAAAACATGTAACAAAAATGCAAAACGAAAATTGATTTGACATACGAGTAATTTGAGTTACGGAACGACTTAAACTCGTAAGTCAAGGCATCACTGTATTTGTTTTCATGAAGCCAGAGGACGACCCAGCATTTTTAATGTTACGTCCTCCATAATATTAAGAAATGAAGTCCTGATGGGCGCCTGGCAGCGAGAAGATCCTGGGTTCGTACCCCGGGGACGGCCGTTGGGTCTTTCTGCGTGGAGTTTGCATGCTCTCCCCGTGTTCGTGTAGGTTTCCTCCGGGTGCTCCGGTTTCCTCCCGCAGTCCAAAGGCATGCGATATAGGTTCACTGGCAACTCTAAAAATTGGCCCCGTAAGGTGTGAATGTGAGTGTGATTGTGTGGCTGTGTGTGTGTGCCCTGCGGTGTGTTGGCGCCTGTCCAGGGTTGGTCCCCGCCTTGCGCCCGTCAGTACCCCCGGTCCGGACCCCAGTTGGAAAATGAATGAATGAATGAATGAAAAGTGCTGATGGCCAGCTTCACACAATTTTCTTGCAAGCCCTAACTAAGAAGATTCAACACTTTTCTCAACCTTAGTCTTTAACAAGGTAAATTAACTCATTATTTTGCAACTGTACGTGTATTAGCTTAACTTAGCAGTAATTTAGCTTAACGTTAATTTGTTCAAGTGTTGTGTGTCGGTCTGTTAGCTAGCTACAGTTAAGTAGCTTGACACTCGTTTTCTTCTTTGCTAACGACCGTTGGTATCGTCAACGGAAACAGACCGAGTCGACACAGGACGCTGCAACAAGTACAACGCCGCATTTTTTGAAAAGATTATGTGTCTTCTAAGCTCCATTGCTGGGGCAGCTAACTTGAGTGGACTTTGTTAGTCTAACCTGAGGATACAGGAGTGTCATTTGCAACTAGTGAATACATTTCGCTGCATTATAGATCTTGGCTTTACATGTTTAAGTCTTCTGATCCTCAAGGGCCACTATCCTGCTTGTTTTTCAACTATCCCTACACTACCCACTGCTGATTGACTGAACACACCTGATCCAGGTAATCGCAAGCTGTAAGTGCAGGGATGGTTGGAAAATGAGCAGGAGGACAGTGGCCCTCGAGGACCGGGGTTGGCTACACTTATTCACTGTACAGGGCAGTGTCTTACTAATGCCCTCTTGTTTGTGTGTTTGTATATGTAAAACTGTGTGCATGTGTGTTTTATGTATTTTATGTGTTTTACTAGGCACCTTCATGTAGTAATAGAAACATTGTTTCTAATGGGAAGTAAGGAGTCACCCAAAATTGTCATAGAGCCATTAGTGTTGATTAGTGCTGCCTATGCATTTATACTGTACATCAGTAACTACTTCCTCTCTGTTCTTCCACTTCAGGGAAGAAGATTCCAGACCAAGAAGACATATCCAGTTTAGGAAGAAACAGCACAGGAACCATATACTTTGGGACCAGTAAAGTAAGTCTTAAACATTTTATTGGTTGAATGTCTACAGTTTTTTGTACATATGTTGTTTATGTGTTTTTCTACATTTCTGCTTTTAACTGAACATTTTACTTACTTGGAATTTTTGTGTTTGTAAAAAAACAAAACCTGAAAATATGCAGTAGTTGTCTATATGGTGATGCTTTTGTGTGTTTTGTCATATTTAATTAACTGTACAGGATACAGTGACTGCAGGTACAAACAAATGTCTGATAAAGCAAATGTAAAACAACTTGTGCAAATCTCTGTCCTTTGTTGTTTTTCCTTCTGTTTTTTTTCTTTTATAGTTGTGTCTAAAAGTACAAAACAGTATTTTTGAAATTATCTGTATATGCATTGAAGTGTTACAAAATAATTCTAGGCCTTGGTGTTTACATTGGCAGGTTTACTTGAAGAGGAAGGATTGTTTGGAAAAGTAGTGTTGTTTACAAAGTAAAACTTTTTAAAAACTGTTTTAAATGTTAAGTTAAAAAAGAAATTAAATGTTTTGTGCCATAAACAGCATCTTCATTTTACTGTATGCAATAATTTTAGTTATTAATTTACATTATAACAAATAATGCAATAATGCATATTGCAGTAGTCTAATATGTGCTGTAACATGTGCCTTATTACTGTAATCACAATTACAGTCTGTGCTTACTACTGTAACAACAATTACAATACTCAGATTATTACTGTAATAACATTTACAGTATTTTGTAGGTACTGTGGTTAAATTTACAGTAAGCATACTGTAGAATGTTCTACAGCAACTTACTTGCTAAAAACTGCCACCCAGTTACTGTAGATTTCAGGGTATCCTTGTTACAGTGCACACATTTAAGTGATGCTACTGAATAAAAATAAAAAAGTGGAACTTTCTTTGAAGACATAATTTTTCCCACATCTTTAGCTCCTTTTTTCACAACCAGATTGTCTCAGAAAGTCTGAAGAGCTTACAGATTCTTCTAACCACAAAATTGGAAGTTTTATTTTTAAGTTCTGTGGTTGTTAAGTAACTTTGAAGTAATAAAAAATATTCTGTAGTTAATAATGAGTTTAAAGCAGCATTGGGTTGAACACGCAGGGATGTTTTCGTGTGCAAGGCAGACGGAGAACGCGCTGGTGTTTAGGACCGAAACACACACACACACACACACACACACACACACAGAGAGCTTTTCCCTCGCTTTAGTGGTCGCTTCAGTTATATTGACGTCAGAAGCGGAGGAACATGTTTTTGAGACTAATTTAAAAAATGCAGCTTCCTTGCAAGTCTTAAATAGTTTGAATGCGACCCCGCGACCCGTCCAGTCCCAGAAGAACATTTATCAAGAGTTATACCGGTAATTATTTCCAGCACATAGAACCACAGACCTGTAGATCGGCCGGAAAAATGAGACGTTCTGTATTTTCACCAAAGAATAAGCCCTCAATATTTTCAGAACCATGGACAGTACTGCGAGACCTGTCTTAACCGCATTCTTGTTTTTTTGCGAAAAAACGGAAACAAACGGTCCAGATGTGTTCAAATCCTGAGCTACATCAGGCTTCATATAATATCAGGAAATGGTATTGACAGATACAGGAAGATAAATGTTCCATTTTACTTTAGTCTAAATAGCAAACATGGAAAACACACACACACGCAAACACCCACAGTCTTGTATTACTATCTTTGTGAGGTCTTTCCATAGACTCCCATAATGACTAGATGTATATAATTTTACACCTACACCTAATCCTAACCCTAACCTTAACCTCAGTAACCAAAAGCACATCTTTTACCTCTTTTAGTTTCTCACATTTTCTATAAAGTAATTTTTCTTTATGGGGACCTCTCAAATGTTTTTTGGACCCCACAAAGTCCAAAAAAACCCAGATAAAAGTGATTTTAGGCGACAAAAAGGTCCCCACAATGTGATAAATACACGAACGTGTGTGTGTGTGTATAACATTAATAACATTACTACCATATATAACACAATGGTAGCCGTGACTGAAAATTATGCATAAAATTAAAATTACAAACTACTACAAAAAATTTGCTCACTGCCCACTGGACTCTCAACCTCTATTTATTACACATGCCTAACGTTTTTGTTATTACAACAGATAATGCATAATGTGCAGGGGGGTCTGGTGGCTGGTACACACACACACACACACACACACACACACACACACACACAGAGCGAGAGAGAGAGCGTGAGAGAGAGCAATAGCCCCCTCCTTTCCTTCTCTCCTTTTATTACTCTTTATCTGTTGCTCTCTCTCCGGCAGATGTCGCCCTAACTGAATATTTTGCGCCTCTCATTGATGCGGATCCACAGGTTCATCTCTGATTTTTTCAATTCAGTCTTAACATCCTTCACTAACGAGTACCAAAACAGGCATCCAAAAATACGGCTTTTTTTTTTTTTTTAATAATAATTGCTTCCATTCAAGCTCACTTTTTAGCTGTCCAGCAGACCGAACCCATTTCATTCATTCGGCTCATTTCAATAATCTGCTTCTTATGGTTTGGTTTTCATGTGTAACACCATCTCTTACTCATTTCCATTTTGGGTCTGTGTGCAAACTTCGCACTGATGCGTTTCATCCAGCCTTCACGACTACGTCAGAGGTGTCAGATGTATGGATTTGATGCAGCGCCTCGTCAGGTTTTTTCTCTTTTTTTCCGAGGCAGAATGTGACCTGAATGCAGGAAGGGGAGAAGCGGCTCAGTAACGACGGAATGAGACGCAAAAAGTCATCGGGAGGCGCGTTGAGGGTTCCGAGGCGCTGACCGCGTTAGTCATAGCGCCGAAAAAGCCGCAAGATGCTGGAGACCGTCACAGCACTGCGCATCTAGAGAGAGAGAGAGACAGGAAGAACCGAACCCTGGGCAGGACCAGCCGCTCATCCTCATCCTCCAGACATTTTTATAATGCCTCCATCTCTTCTTCTCCACATGGATTGGTGATGGATGCAATCATGGATTGACGCTCTCATTTTTGTGTCCGTGAGCCTCTCTCCCCTTTCACCCCCAACCCCAGTGAATGAGTGCTGGGAGTTTTTTTTTGTTCTTTTTCCTGCGATTTTTCTGCTTTTTCCCTCCATACATACGTCTCTGCTAAACGAGGGAGGAGGCTGACAGAGCCGGGGCAGGAGGGGAAGGGAGGGCAACAGTTTAATAGCCCTTAAGAAAGTGGATTAATGCTTTTTGCGTTGAGTTGGAGCGACCCTGTACCGCAGTGTATTTTTTCCTCCCCCCTCCACCCCTCGCCCCCCACCCCCTCCAATTTTCTTTCTGCGGTGAATGATAACGGAGAGCCAAGAAGGGCGCCCACCCCTGCATTTTTTGGGGGGCAAAACGATACCTTTTGCGGATACCTTGCTATGGCCGTCGACTGAGGAATGGGAGGCTTTTTGGATGAGGATCTCTGCTTTTTATGAGCAGAATGCGTTAGATTTCTTATTTCTAGTGCCATAATATCGGTGTCCGGTTATTAGCTGGTGCGTGTGTATGTGTTTTTCTTTCTTAATTCCCACCGTTGCAGGTATTTGATCTGGCACCAAAACAAGAAATACAGCAGCCGATCCCGATGGCATGGACACTACTTACGCAAGGTGTGCCGCGCCGCCGTGCTACTGGAGCTTATTTGCAGTCCCTTCCATCAAGCCAGCTCCAGCTCCAGCTCCAGCGCCATCGCGCCGTGCCGCATCGCGAGCAGCGAGCCCCGGGCCAAAGCAGGCGGCATGAGGCTTGATCCGGTGCGTTTCTCCATGCTGGTCATCGGGGTGTCGTCGTTCGCCTGCTACTCCCCGAGCTTGAATTGGCTGCAGGAGCGGGCTCAGCGCTCCGCGGTGGTGATCGAGGGCAAGGTGCAGTCGGCGCCCGGCAACGTGTCGTCCGAGCCGCCGTACAGCGTCAGCGTCAAGGTGCTGGACGTGTGGCCGCGCAACAGCGGCGGTCTGGAGCCTGAGCAGCTGGTCACCGTGGCCGAGCTGGGCTCGGAGAAAGAGCGGGAGCAGGAGCAGGAGCAGGAGCAGGAGGGACAAGAGGAGGAGGTGGTGGCGAAGAAGAAGGAGGAGGAGGAGGAGGAGGAGGAGCAGGCTCCTGCGCCGTGCATCAACACCAAAGTGCTCCAGAACCACAAGTACATCTTTTTCATGGACCCCACCGACCAACCCTTGGTCTTCAAGGCGTCCTTCGCTCCCCTGGACACCAGCGCCAAGAACCTCAAAAAGGATGTCGGCAGGATCTTGTGTGAGGACTGCGGTAAGTTTGGCTGTGTGTGTGGTGTATGCGTTTATATGTGTGTGTTTGTACATACTATATTTATATTTTTTTTCAAATGAGGATTGACTGATTTTGCTGCAATCTGGATCGGTTTCGGTTTCCATGTGCTCTGTATGGACATCTGTGTGTGTGTGTGGTGTGTGTGTGTGTGTGTGTCATGAAAATATTTAGCCTGTAGCAGTTGGAATCTGGGCCGTCTTTGCAGTAATATTGGACAGGAATAAAACATATTTCCTCAGAGTATCTTGCACTCATGCAGTAGCCCACAGGATACACACAGACCCAAAAAGAGCTGCACCACAAGATTGTGTAACAATTTTTATTTAATTCAGTATCACGTTTGGCATGGCTGCCTGTGTAACGTTTGCAACTTGTATTAGTTGTTTTCTGCTCTTAGAAAGAAACTTGTATTTAAAACAACCAGCTTGAAATGTAGAATTTCAGTTTGAGGAAAGTTTATCGCTTGAACTGTACTGCTGTTGGAAAACTGAATGAGTCGAGGATCCTCTCTAAGTCTAGGTTTGGAAAATCAGCTCTGTTTATCAGTGTCATGTGTTCATTTATGAATGTAATGAATGTTTGATCAAGTTATGATTGAAGTTCCCTAAGTGTGTTTGCTTCCCTTAACAACTTAGGCCCACGTTAGGCCTGAAAGTGTGCATCGGAAATGTACATAAAGTTTTTACACATTTTGCTATTAGGAGGATGTGACATTATTTATCATATTTGGCCTTGCCATGAGGGACGTAGGTGCTGTCCAGGGTGCTGTATGGTCTTCACCTTCGCCAATTTCCCTTCATCCAAAAATTGTTTTTCAGTGTGAATGAATTTTTTTTTAGATAGTGATGTTCTAGATACACAAAGCACTTCCCAGAATCAGTGTTTGTCCACCGACAATAAAACTGTGCAGCTCCAGCAGCTGTTCTGCACCAACACTCGCCACAGCTATGGTGTTAAAGTGGCAGTGGGGAATTCACCACAAGATGGTAAGGGATGATTAGCAGGCCAGATTTGAACAGGGTCTTCAAGATTGAGGTTGATTTTAGCAGAACCGATTCTAGAAAGAATCCTAGAGATCTTTTATTAAGCCACATTTGAACATTTTACCTTGATTATGAATAATGAACTTTACCATTTGTCCTCATAGTTCACTGTTAAGGTTTGTGCTGTAAACATATTATTGAAGCTGGGATATTTCTTCTAATGCAGTTGTATCTTTGTGATTTTATTATTATAAATAATTAAAGGAAATACACAGATGTAATCGGAGACTGGACAGGGCGGTGTCATGTGACAACACACGCTGTAATATGTTTTAAAGGGGACACTACATGAAAATATATAATAATAGCAGTTTAAATTACTGCAATTACAGGTTCCCAATTTGGGTTTCTATTAATTTTCAATTAATTGGCCAGCCCTATGTCAGCATAGCACCATGTTTACAACACAACATCTAAGTACTACGTTAGCAACAAACATAGTGTACATTCTCCATTAACATGTTGTACATTAGCAACAAACATAGTGGACATTAACAACTAACATAGTGGACATTAGCAACTAACATAGTGGACATTAACAACTAAGATATTGTGCATTAGCAACTAACATAGTGTACATTAGCCATTAACATAGTGTACGTTAGCAACTAACATAGTGTATGACTCTGATGCAAACTGCATGGTCCTGCCCAAGCCATAACCCTTATCCCCGTCTTCTGCTGCAAACAATATATTTTTTTCTATGCTTTTGGGAAACGCACCCCAGAACCATTTCTGCTTTGTCCATGATGGAATAATTAGTCTGACCTGCAGGAGGTATTGCTGCTGCCACTTGAGTCATGACACAGCAGAGGTTGAAAGCAGAAACCAACACAGTGACCTTTTTTTGCTTTTTAAAATCATAAATATTAGCATGACCGGAGTCGTTTCCCTGGAGCTGCTTTGTAATCCTTTTTCCCCCCGAACTGTGCATAGGCCAGGAGAAAATGAGGCGTGCAGTCGGCCTGTGGATTCCTTTCAAAAGCTGTTCTATAGATGACTTTGCAGTTTCTGTTTGCCAACTCGGCTCACAGGTTGCCGCTGGAACGGCAGTGGAATATCTCTATCAGCAACCTTTAAAAAAGTCCTTTACCAGTTGCTGTGGTTTAAGAAGTTAAAGAAAAAGCACTCTCCCATTTCTCCCGTGATTGCTGAAACCTGAGCAATGGTCCTGGTGCTTAGGCTTCAACTCCAGTCCGGTTTCAGATGACTTTTTAGTTTCGTTTATGGCTCTGCTGCAAACCTGTTGTGTTAACAAGTGAACTAGTGGGGGACATGCTCATACGCTTGCAACTTCTGGGGGCGTACCGCCCATACCCCTCCACTCAGCCACCCGACTTCTCATTAGGATAGTGGTGTACAGTTTTTAGCAGCGTGTCTTCATGATTTGTTTAAAGTAAGTGTTGTCAGGGAGAATTTGACACAGATGATTTTTTACACCTGTACTGGTACTTCTAAATCTAGTATATGCATACTTTTGCCAGCTCTATCTCTTCGTCTCTTCGTCTCTTCGTCTCTCCCTCTGTATCTCTTTCTGGGTGTCGGTATATGTGTGTGTGTGTCTGTGTGCGACCGCCTATCACATTGCTGTAAATATGTCAATGTGTTTTTGTGTCAGAATAAATCAGTAGAATACATTCCTGCTTTCTGATCGATATTTGATCGCGATGCTGCGCTGTCCCGATGTCAGAGTGTCTGGCGTCCGACTGTTAAACACACGCTTCTTTCTTCCATCGTCTTTCTCTCTTCTCTTTCTCCTTCCTCCTTCCATCAAGGAGATCGCAGCTGTGAAGAGGTGGCAGTCCGGAATCTGGCCCCTGGCTAAAACACCACTGATGCCCAAGATCTTGCTGGCACAAATGCCTGACACCGAGACCAGAATAACAGCTGATGATTGACAAGCGCTTAGGGAAAGACTTTATTTGTTTGCGTCTGGGTCTACTTTTCCGCCTTGCAAGAAAGTCGCAACAGATAATCCTGTAGGACACGGGGCGCTTGTGTGTGTTTTTTTAGGAGACTGTACGTGGAATATGTGCAGCTAATTACTGTATATTCTCCTGAGATTCGCTTGATGAAAGCTTGAAGGGGCTTTTGCTAATTTATCCCATTTGTCTGCTTTAGGATGCTGTTGGAGGGAGATAACTTCCCAACTTGGCCTCTTACTACAGGTTTGGAGCTGCTTTTGTAACCCGTGACGAGTTTGGGTTGGGGTTGGCAGCTTTAGAGAGAAGGATTACGTACCTTAATGGCTTTGCCGGGATCTGGCAAGGTTTGGGTCAGAAGACGTTGAAACATTAGAAATGCGCTTCGACCGGCTTTACAGATCATGTGTGTCATAGGCTGGAGAGCGTCGTCCCCCTTTAGGATCTTCTTGTAAAATGACTTCTCACACTAGCTCAGACACACACCCTCCGGATACGATCCGGGGCACTTGGTTGCATCGCTGTTAGGGAATTCGCCTCACGATCGACGCCACTGAGGTACTCATGAGCAAGGTACCGTCCCCAAGTACTGCTCCCCTGTCCATGTCAGCTGCTCCTTTATGAATGGGTCAAATGCAGAGGTCACATTTGGTTGTGGTGTGCTGTGTGCTGTGCTGTGGTGTGTTCACAATGACAGATAATCACTCACTTTCACTTTCTGAGACTGAAACAGTTAATATGTGGTCATAGTTTTACCGTCAAGTCAGAGAATGGAAGTCGCTCTAGATAGACTAAACAGTATTGGGCAAGTTACTTCCAAAATCTAATTGATTATAGATTACATGTTACTGTTATTTCAAAGTAATTGGCTCCATTACAATATCACTTTCTGAATTGTAATGCGTTTCTTGAACATGCTATTAAGCCAAAGGAGATTATTGAAAGTCAAAGCTAGTCTAGGTTTAGGCTTAATCCTAGTCTGGGAAACTGGCCCACTGTGTTTGTCTGTGTGTATAATGCAGGTACATATAAAAGCATCACTGCAAAGGCACAGTACTGCACGTATATTTTGACCATTTGCAGGATGCTTTTACAACGGTCCATCACTCAAATTTGGGAAAATTCAGACAGGTAGCGTTTGGACACAGCGCTCAGTTGGATGTTCCGTGTCTCGGCTCAGGGATTGACCGAGAGAGCGAGTGGTGCTGAAATCCCAGAGAAGGCGGCGGTATTGATCGGGCTCACGTATGATGATGATGAATGTTTGAGAATAGCGCTCAGCGTCCTTGTCCACGGAGATGGATTCATACACTAGCTCCAGCCTCCCAAAGCTGCTGTCTTTGTGCTGCTCCTCAGCACTGACATAAGACGTACGAGGCGACCGCGGCGACGGAGGAAGCCCTCGTCCTTCTTGTCGGCTCACACACATTCGGGGGTGTGTGTTCGCATGCCACAAGCTATCCTTAATTACCTCCTGCTAATCTCTTTGTGGATGGGACGAGGTGATGTATAGAGCCCTTATTCACCATGCACTTTTGTTTGTTGTTGAAGTTGCTGTGCAGGATTTTTGCGACGTTCTTAAACTGCCGAAAGTTTTATTCTTATAATGATAAATCCCCACGTCCTTGTAAATTGAAAGTGTCAGTGGATTTTAATTTGCACAGGTAAACGCCCAGCAAATCCCCATAAGTGGAATCCTCCTAAATTTTGGCGTGAGACGGCAGGAATGTAAAGTTGACAGAAAATGCATAAAGAACTCTAAAAAATCCGCTTCTTAAAGTATAATAGATGCCAGCGTTCTTGTAGTGTGCTTATTCTGTGACCACGTTTGTTAAAATCATGACGAATGATTAAAAATATAGGAATGTCCGATATTTTTCATGCTTATATCTGCCAATACCGATGCCGATGAATAAGGAAGGCAGAGTTGAGTGCGTAAAGACGAGAGTTTGCTTGACGAAGTTTCACTGCGCACTCAGAATTTTGGCGCAAAATTAACGCCGTAACTCTGACATTTCTAACACAGTGGCAACTCAAGCTGCTCCCCAGACGCTGCCCAAATAAATCTGCTCACGCCTCCTTTAACTGGTCCGGGACAGGAACCATTGGCCCTCTGATCAAGGGGCCAACTCCCTAACCGTTACGATACCAACTGCCCCAGGAGTTAGGGAGTTGGTCCCGTGATCAGAAGGTTGTCGGTTTAAGTCCTGGATCGGAAAAGGTAACAACTGAGGTATTCATGAGCAAGGTACTGTCCCCAGCTGCTGCTCCCTGACTTTCCAACCTGTTCTTTTTATTTCCTTTAATCCAAGTGGGTAAAAACAGAGTTTGTGGCAAGCTTGTTGCTGGTTTAGAAAACTGTGTGTTAGCGTCACTGTTGTCTCTGCAGCTTTGAGGACACTGGCCGTTGTGGCACTTTTTGTTCTCAGCAGAATCTAGCCAACTCAGCTTTAATTTTTTCCTGCCGCTCTCTCTCTTTTTCTCTCTCTCCGCTCCAACAGTGACCCGGCCACCATCTGGCACGCCGTCTTCGCCGACTGTAAGCATCTCGTACGCCAGACCGGATGACTAGCATCAAAACTCACTCTGCTTATGTCTCTCACAGCACCATCTGTGTTGCTGACCGAATATTAGATACACGAAAATCCGGCTTCTGCAAGTCTGTTATCCAGTCAGGTTTTTCATTCTAGCAGTTATTCTGAGCACGCAGGTAAAAAACAATTATTAGTCCCATTCTAGAGTGTTTTTAAATCAATTTTTAAATGATCAGAATGAAACTTTGGACTGGACTTTGACTTGGGTGAAACTGGAGGTCTCTCATCCTGCTTTATAGTGAAAATTCAGACAGTTGCACCACAATGGTTTGACCCATCCGAGAAGGAGCGGTGGGTGATGGTACCTTTCTCATGAGTACCTCAGTGGTACCATTACCGGTCCAGGACTTGAACTGGAACTTTCTGATCTTGTTAAGTCAGTCCCACTTTTCACCCCACTATGATGACCATGAAGAATCCCGTAAATCCTGTGCTCACCTACCCACTTTCTTAAATGCTTTCTGTTCCCATCGTCCCTCTTGACGTCATTTATTTGTGCCGTTCTTTAGTCATCATGGCGTTTTCTAGGCCAAGAAACAAATACGGTACTTTTGGGAGGTGGGGGTGGCGTCGAGTCAGAGGCTTTTCGATGTGCATGGTAAATTCTGCTGCCTGTTTGGAGGTTTATGATGTGACTCAGTCCGTGGCCTAAAAGCCGCTTTAACGCTGCATCTGTCTGACCTGCGCCAGGGGGTTTTCTGGAACGCTGCACTAGCTGATGAGCGGGGTAGGGAACTAAAATTAGTGACGTTACTAACTTAAGCACCTTATCAAAATGCTGTAGTTATTCTAGTAAAGCTGAAAACAGTAACAGCCTCCAAAACGTCATTTACACCTTGTTGTGATTTGACGTAGCTTAGCTACTTTTAAACAGACGTGCGAGTAGGTAAACGGAGGCGGTTCGACATCACTTCCTCAAGCATTTGCTGTAGTTAAAAGCCGCTCGTTCCCCAGCTTTCAAAATTACACTTGCAGTAAATCAGCCTCGCGACGAGGAAGGCCCTCCGTCTCCAGGCTGGAGCGGCCAGGCGTTGTGGTCAAATCGCTGACTTGCACCAGCACGTAACGCATTTTCGGGCTCCTTAGCCATTGAGCTGATTATTTTTGGCCTTAAACAGCGTGTCACGTTTGAATTGCGAGCATCGATTTTCTAGTCAGCAGTTCTTTTGCTTTTGCGCTCCTCTCCGGCCGAACGAGGTCAGAATGGACGGCCTCTACACTTCCGATCGCTCTCGTCGTAACCTGCATTATGTAGGCACTTAATTACGTTAAGCAAGTGGTGCGGAGGTGATTTCAGTCAGTGCGGTTTGTGTTGTTGTGTTGCGGTCAATGTTAAAAGCTGCAGTTTTGTAAGCTTGATTTTCCAGCATGCTGGGCGTAATGACACGCTGAAATACTCTGCGCACATTCAAATGGACCGCAAAAAGTGCCTAGATTTTTAAGCAATTGAGAGTAAAACGTTATACACCATTTTATGCGTTAAAAATGCTGTTTTTAGTGGTGCTTTTTAGCCCGCTTTTTGCAGGGCTGTAGTGACTTGTGGTCAAATGTTGCTTTTTACATGGTAAAATGGCTGTAAAATTTGGTGCTTTTTATAGCGCTCTAGTAAGGCGTCTTTAAGGCAAATTTTGCACCTTTGGCGCTCCATAGACCTGAGTGTGAGGGCGAGTGCGTGTAGGAAGAGTTGACTGTGTACGGACTCCAGATTTTAGCTGTGAAAGTTCCACTGTGCGCTCAGAGTTAAGGGACAAATGTAATACCATAGCATTGTCTGTGCCTACATCTACGTGCTGTTGTGGTGACTGCTGCAAACCCTCATCCAAAACGTCAACAAATATTGCCATAAACACTGTGTTCTTGCCACACTACCAAATAAACAATTACAATATTAGACGATAGACGTTTGAATTGCATCATCCAATATATTGATATTTCATCATATCGAACAGCCCTAGAATCATAGAAGCCTTTTGTTAGGAAGCATATGAAATATACGTAATGTACATTTTTGCTACTGTCTCAAAGCCAGCACACACACTCACACAGACTCTAATTAATGGCTGGTAAAACCAGTGATTTCTGTTCTGTCACGACCGTGTCATCAGCGACGTTATTTAACTCGGCACCGAGCCGTCCTACGTAGCGGCGGAGGGAGAGAAAGATTGAGAGAGAGAGAGAGAGAGAGAGAGAGAGGAAACAGATCAGGCCTTTATTGCTATTATCTGGATGAGCTCTTTTTGTTGGCCGGAATGAGAAGCGTTATTACAAAAGGACATGATCAAATTAGGCAGACGATTACAATAGAGACGGCTGAGACGGCCCTTATCGGCCTCGACCGTCGATCTGAGCAGTTAACTCAAAGTCGTACAGGGTGCGTTTCCCAAAAGCATAGTTGCTAACATATTGCTAACTATGTTAGCAGCACTATGTTAGTGGTTAACGTATACTATGTTAGTTGCTAATGTAGTTATGCTTTTGGGAGACGCATCTATGGACCATGATCCTGAGAAATGCCACAAAATATGTGTGTGTTTCTGCCTGGGCTGGGTTTCAGATCGGTGCGTTCTTCGAGAAAAGCCAGAGAGATGGAGAGATCTGGCAGTTTCTGAGCATCTATGAGGAAAGTGACCTTGTTGAGTCACAATAGCGCCGGAGCTCTCGGCTGTCGCTGCTGTAATAAATGTGAAGATGAGTTGTGTGGTCAGGCCTGCTGGGAGCGCAGGAGCTGTATGGGGTTAGAAGGGGATTAGAAACTACACTGAGGCAAGCCTGCATAATGCCCTGTAATTGACAAGCTGTACATTTTCTACTGTCAGGCTGCTAGTTTTCACACCCACACCCACACACTCCCCCACACACCTCACACACCAGGTCTCCAGATAAATGGCTCTGTAGATAGTGAGCGCTCTTGTAAAACCTGCTGTGGAGCCTACACTAGGGTGACCAGATTTAAATTCGTGAAAAAGAGGACACTTATCTTCGGGCCCAGACCATTTTAGCCAACACATGTTTTAAACCAAAATTATATATATTCCCCCATTTTGTAAGTCAAAGTCAATGTTAAGTTACTAGTTACTTCCAAAATGTAATATAGATTTCTAGTTTCTGTTATTTCATGTTATTGGTTACATTACAGTGGTACTGGTACTGGTACTTACACCACTTCTGCATTACTTTTGAGTTACTTTCACCAAAATAACTGTGGACATGGCATTCTAAAAAGCTACTGCAGCTCATTCTACATCCAGTGGAGAGCGATGTCTCACAGTGTTGTTGTTGTTGTTGTTTTTAACTTTTTTTTTTTTATTGGGGTTTGAAAATCGAGTGAACGAATGATACATAGATGTGACAGTTTCCAATTAATTAATTTACTAACTATGCTATATGTATATATGTATGATTATATATAACTTTTGCATGGGGGGTATTTTTCATATAAACGTAGATCAACGTTTAATGTGCTTACCTAATTAAATATTACCTGAACAGCACTGAACTAGAACAAGTTTACCTTTCACTAGTATGTTATTCTTGTATAACTATGTAACAAATAACTTTTTAATCTTGAATATGTTTTCATATTCTAACCAGTATTGATTCACTTTATCCATGTTAAATTCGTGACTAATTGAACCGCACTGGAACATGAAAAATATTGTTCTACATGATTTCATAGTCATGCAGAGAGACATCATACTGTACTGTATCTTCATTTGAATATTTATGGTAAAATGGGAATTTAGTTTGTAATGTTACTTGGTGAACTGCTGGATACTTGACTGGAGTCGATTCTTAGTTTTTAGCCACCTTGAATCGAGGAATCGGTTCTTTATGAAAGCGACTCCCAGCCCTAGACGACGCACAGGTTGCGTCCGAATCTGCGAGCTGCCAGTGGTTTGGGACACGGCCGCCATTAGAGTTATTTGATTTAAATGGTCAAAAAAGGTGTTGAAGTGTGAAGATAGACGCTTCGTCCCTGTAATTCACATTTAGAGATCCCGGATAATTCTAAAACCCCGGCCGGACGCAATTTCCAGGTCTCAAAAAGAGGACATGTCTGGGGAAAAGAGGACGTCTGGTCACCCTAGCCACACTCAAGATGCAGCTGTGCTTCCGTCTGTATCCGATTGCTAGTTAATGGGGCCGATATGGAACTGATATGCAAAAAAAGAAAATCTCTGTGAAAAATTTGAATTTTACGAACACCAAGCTTAGCTGAAACTCTCCTCTTTCCTCTTCTCCTTCTCTGAGCTTCACTCTGCGCTGGTGTGTGGGTGTGGTGTGAGTGACCAGTGTGGACGTGTCCCCAGCAATATCTAGCGATTGCTGAACTGCCACCATCAATCATTTTCATCAAACAAAAATGTAGCGTTCCGTCAGTGTCTAACATAACATGTCTAGGTATACAAATATCATGTTTGGGACAGTTGGTAGCACAAGGGTTAGGGAGTTGGCCCCATGATCAGAAGGTCACCGGTTCGAGTCCCGGAGTGGTAAAGTTACCACTGAGGTACTCGTGAGCAAGATACTGTCCCCAAGCACTTCTCTCGCTGCTCCCCCTATGTTATTTATATGTTGATGTATGAAAGTGAGTGATTATTTATCATTGTGAACACACCACAGCACAGCACACAGTGCACCACAACCAAATGTGACCTCTGCATTTAACCCATCCGTGAAGGAGCAGTGGGCAGCTAACAAGTGCTCGGGGAGCAGTGCTTGGGGACGGTACCTTGCTCATGAGTACCTCAGTGGTAACTTTACCAGCCCTGGATTCGAACCTGCGACCTTCCTATCACAGGGCGAACACCCTACCGTTACGCCACCAAGATATGCACTATGTGAAGTGAAGAAATCTTTGACCTCATGAAGCCAAAGTCAGATAAATCGCAGGTTTTCATGTCATTTTGGGTCCCATTAATTTCTTGGAATTTCCAAAAACCTGAATGACTGCTTTTTAGCTCTAAACTTAATCTCAGTAACCAAAAGCAAACACTTTCAGTCTCTTTTAGCTTTTCAAATAAACATATTGACTATTCTAATATAATTTTTTAAATCCTTTTTTAGGTTTAGACCTCAGATGCAAATAAATATCCCCCGTGAGGCAGAAAAATTTGTACGATATCAGCTTTTCCTATGTTTAGGTTACACATCACATCCTAAAAAAACCTTCAAAACCACATCCTGCTGGAGAGTAGCACTTAGCGAACTTCACAAGTTCATTGATGGGAATTTTTACGAGAACCTGCAGTTTTACCGCGGCACTGGTGTGCACCCGTGCACTTGTGTGAGCGAGAGTGGAGATTCATCAGAGTTCATCGGATCGCAGCTAAAAGGTAATTATGGCAGATGGCTTTCCATTCCGCTGTAAAAACATGTCATAAACGGCCGGCAACGGACACAAATTGCGCTTTAATGTCAACGCTTTAACTGCGGGCTAAAAATAGCTCCCGGTTTGAGTCTCCGCACTTTAGCAGGTTGACGTAAGATCTAAGACGAGACGATGTCCCCTCGTGGCGGTGCGTTTAATTATGGCATGTTGATCTCTTCTCGAATCCTGAGGGGATCCAAAACCACAATTGGGCCCCTGAACAACGCCTTTAACCGCAAGTTGCTCCAGGTAGACTGTCCCAGTAGTTAAGAACATCATCAATTTATCAAGACAAATCTTTGTCCACATCTTTACATTTTTCAGAAATTCTTATCCAGAGCGTTTTACACTTTGGCCACAGTTGGTAGCGTAACAGTTACAGAGTTGGGTCCTTGATTGGAAGGTCGCCGGTTCGAATCCCAGAACCGGTAAAGGTACCACTGATGTATTCATGAGCAAGGTACCGTCCCCAAGCACTGCTCCCCAGGTGCTGCCCATGTTAGCTGACCACTGCTCCTTCACGGATGGGTCAAATGCAGAGGTCACATTTGGTTGTGGTGCACTGTGTGCTGTGCTGTGTTCACAATGACAAATAATCACTCAGTTAAATGATCGGTCACTAGTTATGGCAAACGTGGCTCATTTTATACTTACAGGTGATTTATGGTAATATGAATTTTGTGGTAAATTTCATGACTTTGGTCACCAATGTCATCTGGCAGCGCTGATTAAACGTCTCTCATGTGGCCTTTTCATTACAAAGGAATTACACACTGGGGCAGTAGTTCGTATAACAGTTTGGGGTTCACACCGTGGTCAGAAGGTTACTGGTTCGAATCCTGGATTAGTGAAGGTACCACTGAGTTGCTCATGAACACGGTACATATGACCTCTGCCCTCATGCATTCAGACAGGAACATCTCCTACCTCCAACAGTTAGGATGTTTGTCCCAGCATCGGAGGGTCACCAGTTCACGTCTCGGACTAGTAAAGGTACCACTGAGGTACTCATGAGCATGGTACATATAACCTCCACCCTGCTGCGATGACCTCTGACCCGATGCGTTCACACAGGAACATCTCCTACCTCAAACAGCTGGTAGCATAACAGTTAGGGTGTTCGCCCTGTAATCAGTAGGTTGTCGGTTCGAATCCCAGACCAGTAAAAGTAACACTAAGGTATTCATGAGCATGGTATATATGACCTCTGCCCTGCTGTGTTGACCTCTGCCCTGGTGCGTTCAGACAGGAATGTCTCCTACCTCAAACAGTTGGGAGTGGAATGGTTAGGGTGTTCGCCCCGTGATCGGAATGTCACCGGTTTGAATCCCCGACTGGTAAAGGTACCACTGAGATACGGGGATAGGGAGGGTGAAGGGAGAAAATGGACAATGATACAAGGGGCAGCTTAAATCTGTTTTGTTTGACTGTTCTTCATTATTGGAGGAAAAATTCATAAAATCTACATTGAATATGTAGAAAAAAACATACTTTTAATGCTACTGAAGAGTTCCAAAAAACACGGGTTTTCATGCCCTTTTAAAGACCTCTGTTCACTGGTTTGTTCTCTTCACACCAGTCAACTCGACAGCAGCAGGGGAGTGCTTCGCCTTGACCACACAGAGGCAGTATGTGAACAGGATTTCATCTGGCCCGAAAAAAGGAAAACATTCCAAAACGTTGCGAGTGCGTGTGAGCTGGTGCTGGAAGAGCAAGACGCGGTAACTCTCACCAGCCGTTCCTCTCAAATCCACCCAAAACCGCACGGGGCACGGGGCGTTAAGCGAGGTTACGCCGATGCCTGTCCCCACACGGAACGCGTTTGGAGCTCTCTGCGGACTTAATTGCAATGCAGCACGAATGTTTGCCTTTTCTGGTTACAGACTTTTTTGGGGGGTGGGGGTGTTGGAGGTCAGGAGAACATCTTTGTGTATCTTTAAACCGAGAAACATGTGGAAGACGGAGGAGGCATACTCGTTAAGGACATTTCTTGGGAGAAAGTGTAAATTCTGAGGTCGACCCCCCACCTCCTCCCTTAATTCAGACCCTAGAAACTTTGTATTGTTGAACGTAGCCTCCACTGACTTTTGTGCCATCTAACGCTCAAACGGAAAATATTTCAGCAGAAAAATAGGCAAATATTATTTTTAACAGCTAATACTCATTCTTTTTCCCAGCCTCTGACAATGAAAATAAACCAGTGCCAGTGTTTGGCAGAGTCCGAGTAGGTGTCGTTCCCGGGACTGGATTTCGTGTTTGCTTTTCATATTCATGTTTTCTGTCCCTCTTCAAGCTGACTGAGCAGATACCATTAAGGAGCTGCGAGAGCTGGCTGCGAATGCCCCATGGCGGTGGTGAAGGGAGCTTCCTCTCGCTGGCTTGTCGCTGGTGCGTCTCCGTTATGCTCGACCTCTTGAGTTTCCTCGGGCTTTCGCAATGTGTGGTTGGCTTATTTCCTTCTTGCTAAGAAACTCTGGCTCATATTGGATTCATTACGTTCTTGGAAGGGGTTGTTGTTTGTGTTTTTGATGGTATTGGTTGGTTCATATTTGGGGGTTCATTTTTCTCAGATCTTAGAGTGGTTTTTAGCCACACTCTGTCTGCCTGTCTCTTATTTTCTGGAGGCATAATTGGGGCTGTGATGATGCCAAGAAAGTACTGTTGTGGTTTTTCTCCTCCTCCTGATCACCTCAACACTTTCTGGACTTGTGCTCTCAAATTTGAAGAAGCTGCATTTTACTCTGCAGAAGAGAAAGAGAAACAGAGAGAGGGACAGAAAGACGAGAAGAAAGAGAGAGACCCGAAGTTGCAGTGGATGAGGAGAGGGGTGTGTGTATGTGTGCAGGAGAGAGAAAAACGGAGAGATAGAAAGACATGGAGAGAAGGAGGCTTGAAGAGTGAAGAAGGAGATAGAGTGGAGGGAGGGAGAGGGTGAGGATGGTGGGAGTAGGAGAGTAGCTGAGTGAGGAGATTTAGCCTCATGCGTTCTTGCCTGGGAGCTCTTCATCAACTATTCATCAGTGCAGCTCTGCGCTTCCCCACTGCAGTACAGCAGCTGTGCTGAGGCTGAGTACAGCAGGCCCGGCTCACCACGGCGACCCCCGAGCTGACCTTTTACTGCACCACCCCCGCTGCTTCTTCATGCACCAGCACCATCAGCATCATCCTCACAGTTATCCTCTTCACCCCCGCCCTCGCTATCATCACCACACCATCTTCTTCACCATATTTATAATCACAACCATCATCATTCACACCTCTGTCCTCCTCAACATCATTTCAACATCAGCATCCTCACCACAATCAACATCAGCATCATCCTCAACATCAAAGTCAGTATCATCCTCAACATAATCATCATCATCCTCACCACAATCAACCTCAGCATCATCCTTAACATCAACATCAGTATCATAATCAACATCAACATCAGGATCATCCCCACCATCATCAACATCAGCATCGTCCCCACCATCATCAACATCATCATCAACATCAGCATCATCCCCATCATCAACATCAGCATCGTCCCCACCATCATCAACATCAGCATCGTCCCCACCATCAACATCATCATCGTCCCCACCATCATCAGCATCAGCATCATCCTCACCATCATCATCAGCATCGTCCCCACCATCAACATCAGCATCATCCTCATCATCAACATCAGCGTCGTCCCCACCATCATCAACATCATCATCCTCCTCATCAACATCATCATCCTCATCATCAACATCAGCGTCATCCTCATTATCAACATCAGCATCATCCTCACCATCAACATCAGCATCATCCTCACCATCAACATCAGCATCATCCTCACCATCAACATCAGCATCGTCCCCACCATCATCATCAGCATCATCCCCACCATCATCAACATCAGCATCATCCTCATCATCAACATCAGCATCATCCTCACCATCAACATCAGCATCATCCTCACCATCAACATCAGCATCGTCCTCACCATCAACATCAGCATCGTCCTCACCATCATCATCAGCATCGTCCCCACCATCATCAACATCAGCATCATCCTCATTATCAACATCAGCATCATCCTCACCATCAACATCATTGTCCCCACATCATCAACATCAGCATCATCCTCATTATCAACATCAGCATCATCCTCATTATCAACATCAGCATCATCCTCACCATCAACATCAGCATCATTCCCCACCATCATCAACATCAGCATCATCCCTCACCATCACGCTAGCATCATCCCCACCATCCTCACCATCAGCATCATCCTCACCATCAGCATCATCCTCACCATCAGCATCAGCATCATCCCCACCACCATCATTCTCAGCATCACATGCGGTCTTATGTCTTTAATTGAAATCTCAGAAGCGCTCTCTTTTCTCCATCATTCAGCGCAGTAGCTCAGCCAAACTCTGCAGTAGAATATGACCCATGACTTAACATTTCCAATTTAACACAAAAGTAAATGAAACTGGATTTTTCTCTTTCAAAGAGTCTTTCTTACAGTGGTAGTCAGCACTTTTGAACAATTTGTGTGGAAAAGTGGGCCGAGAAGAACAAACACGCTGTCATGTTAAACATTTGCAAGCGGCTGATATGCATTAGTATCTTTTTGTTTTTTTTCCCTCCTCCAAAGATAAACCCATCCAGACGATGCAGTAAAAAAATAGATGACCCATTAGTCCCAGATACTTTGTTTCACGTGGTCTGAGGCCCACATTTTGTGATCATTACACCAGCTGTGTTTTTTTTAACACTGACTTTGGTTACACTCGCTTTCCAACGTGGCTGTCCTATTATAAATACCAGACTTTAGGAAGCTTAGGAGCAGCTTTATCGCTGGCTCGGGATGTGGTCATTATCTTGGACTATTATTCAGCGCTTCCTTAACAAGCCCTGTTTGTGTCCGTGGGAACCTGTCACGTAGCTGCTTAATTCTTCCTTCCGCAAAGACTTTCTTATCGTTTAAAATAACATGCTTTTGGTGCTCTGCTGTTCTTGACATAACTGCAGTTTGCTGCCGTAGCCTCACATAGCTGATAGAACGTGTTTTGGAGCACCCGGTTGTTCAGCAAATATAATTCGATAGATGAAATTCCAAACAGAAGTGTACTGCATACAAAAAAAAACACACATTGGAGTGATTTAGATAAAGATATAAAGATAAAGATACAAAGAATAAAACATATTTATTATTAGGGGGCCATGCAGTGAACACTGGTAAAACCCTATTGAATCAAAGGATTTTTTTTTTTTTCTGCCTTAAATCGCTGCTAGGAGAAAAAAACTGTAAGACCTACAGCTTTGAAATTTGGCCCACTACCTGTGCAAAAAAAATTGCACCAATATAAGCTATTTTGCATTTTTCAAAAAAAATTGCATTTTGCCTAATAACTTTTGAATCGTAGTGCTGATTCTCAAAAATCTTATACCTATCTTATTCCTTGGGTCAAGACGAACTTTATAGATCCTCGCCTATATTTCTGCCATATTTGATTTTTTGCTAATTTGCATAATATGCAAAACCATCTCTTGCGAACTAGACCCTGGATTTTATCCAATCTGCATGCAACTGGTATCATTTGAATCCCAAGATACTCTTCTTTAATTATTATTAAGCATATTTTTAATTTAGGTCTATATATTTCTGTAATATGCAAATAAATGTGGTCGGCTTGGCATAGGACTGCGACACCACACACCAAGTGTCATAGAAATCTGGTTCTGGGTGGGCTACAGCTTTGAAATTTGGCAGGTAGGTCCGGGACCACCCTCTACTCAGGCAAAAAGAAATTGCGCCACTCTTCCAGTTGGTGGCGCTATATAAGCTATTTTGCATTTTGGCTAATTTGAACCGTAGCACCCTAGATAAAAGGATGAAAACGCGGTCATTTTTTCAACGTCTGTCCACTCTAATTCTTCAAAACTGATAAAGCTGCAAGTTGCATGGCCCCCGTAATCACTGCTTGCAGTTATATTTATTATTAGGGTCCATGCAGTGCAACTGCCCTATTGTTATTGTGTGGATTTTATTATTATTATTATTATTACATATTATTATTATTACATATTATTTTCTCCTTATAAATTTTGTGTACGATTGTGCAGGTTGAACCATAAGTCGCAGAAAACAGAAATTTTCAAGGTATGTATTAGAGTTGCAACTAGCGATTATTTTGTTAACTGATTAATCTGCTGATTATTTTTTTTATTAATAAGAAAAAGAAAGATAAAAAGAAAAAGCTATTTCATTTTCAGCTTTTTAAAAAAAACCCAAACTCTCTCTTTCTATTTTTCTATATTTATTTTTTACTTTTTACTAAGAGATTTTGAAGTTTTGGGTCATTTTTGCCAATTTGGACTGATTTTGGCCTATAACTTATTTTTGACACTCATTTCTGGGAGAGAACTACATTTTTGTGCAAGACGGCATTCCACAATAACGTGGTGGACACGCGTCGGAATAATCACTGAAAATATCAAGTAAATGTGTGTATTGTGAGTAGAACGCTGGTTGTTGTTTATCAGCTATTTATGAGTTTTGTCTGTAATAAATGGGGAGATTTGACTGAACTGGACGCTTTAGTGAATGACTTCCTCGAGAGAAAGTCATGTTCTAACAAATATCAATAGCAGTTCACATCTAAAAATTTCCTTCTCATGCTACACAAGTACTTCAGTTTTAGTGGGATGGCAAAGATACCGCACTGGTTCTCGCCTTCTTCTTCTCATAGCGCGTGTCACGGCAGTCCAGCTTAAATTCGTTTTACTGCCACTGCGGCTTGGGTTAGCTTTGCATTGCTCCCACATTAGATAGTCATTGTAATGATGTGCACGATAACGTAGACCCAACTAATCCATTATTAAATTTGTTGCCAACTATTTTAATAATTGATTTTCATCGAGGGGCGGCGCGGTGGCGCAGTGGTTAGAGCTGCCGCCTCAAAGCGAGAAGGTTCTGGGGTTCAACCGGCGAGGCCGCGGGGCCTGTGTGGAGTCGGTATGCTCTCCTGTGTTTATGGGTGTGTTTCGGTTTCTTGCCACAGTCCAAAAGGCGCAAAGTTATAGGTTAATTGACTGACTCTAAATTGGCCTTAGGGTGTGAATGTGTGACTGTGTGAATGTGTGTGCCCTGCGGTGTGTTGGCGCCTGTGACCCCAGACCCCAGTTGGGATTACAGCGGTTCGGAAAATGGATGGATTTTAACTGTAATTATGCTAAATAAATTTATGCAGCCTAAACTGTAAGTCGCACTTAGCATTTAATAAAGAGCGTAAAGCGGCCGCTAAATATGCTACATGAATTTATGCAGTCTGATTCACTGACTGCTTTCTTCGACGCTTATCTCAAGAGCCGTGCGGCCGATTTTGCTTGTTGCCACTTGCGGCTATACTGTTTTATAAAATTTGTGCTGAAATGTCTAGTTTTTATAAAATATTTCTTTCTGTTTATTTGCCTATATTTGTAAAATGTAAAATGCATGGTCTGTATGAGCATGTATTTTATCTTTAGAATGTTTACTTGTTTTATTGACCAAAAAAGAAAAATCAATATTTTTGATGTTTGTCAACATAATCGCCCAGGCCCAAATAAATAGAACGCAGACTTGACTCATTATTACGGCAGATTGGGTCATTATATGTGGTATTTGGTATGTTATATATGAGCTCATATATTTTATGTATATTTTATATATGCAGTATATTATGCATATTTTATTATGTATATTTATGTATATTTATATGGTGGCATAACGGTAGGGTGTTTGCCCCCTGATCAGAAGGTCGCAGGTTCGAATCCAGGGCCGGTAAAAGTTACCATTGAGGTACTCAAGAGCAAGGTACCGCTAGCCCACTGCTCCTTCACGGATGGGTCAAATGCAGAGGTCACATTTGCCGCTGTGCCAGTTGTGGTGTGTCTACAATAACAAAATAATCACTTTCAGAATATTTTCCAAATTAATGTTTTCATTGTTTTTCTGCATGCAAATATATGCATCATTGCACATCATATATTGGATATGCATTTTGCAATAAATAAATATTAGGAGATTTTATTCCATGCATTTGCATGCAAGTATAGCATGCATTTTTGCATGTCACTATCATTTTCCTCTTTTGCTGTTTGATTGCATCCTTGCATGCAATATCTAATATTCATTTATGCATATGACTTCATACATACACCGCTTATGAGTTAAAGCTTAATTGCTCTGTTTATTCTCTATTGCACGCAGCATTCATCTCCATTACAAGCATTTCCAGTGTCGCGTAAAATATGTATCTGGAAAGTGCATAGAGCAGCAAGCACGCACATTCCTTTTGCACGCCACTACATACATGTGGGCACCACACGTGATGCCACGCTGCCGGAAGTTGCCGTGGTGTGTGTGTGTGCGTGTGTAGAGATCAGCATCCGGAGAATCCCAGGTCGGGGATCGAGCAGATGAATGGCTGGTGGTGTCGGGGAACGAAAAAGCTGGTTCAAAAAAGTCCACCCTCTCTTTGTGCCGGCAACACTGAAAAGAGGGAGTCTACCTCACGCTGCTCTACGGACGTGTCCAGCCATGTTCCACGCACACTCACATACACACTCACACACGCCATCCACATCCCCAACCAATGTTTGTTTCCTCAGGTATGTCGTAGGTGTGGATTGATGTGTGTCTTAAACGAAACGCTTAAAACAGAATGAACGCTAGGTGCTTTTGCATGCATTCAAGAAGTGGACTGAGGAATTTGCGGTGTGTGTGTGAGATCGGGGCAGTGTCCGCTCACGGATAAAATGCAGAAAAATAGGTCTGATTGAAAGTAGATCAGAGTGCTGTTTATACAACGTCTTTCATGTTCCAACCCACACTGGTAGCGGTGCGTTAGATAACAACCAAACTAGATTTTCCCTTTTGTTTTCCACCCTACTCTCTTTCGTATGGATATTGGGTAAAAAATGTAATTAACACTCAATATCTCGGCCTCTTTTGTTGTTATTTTAAGAGGATGATGTTGCAAAATCTCTACCGTAAGTATAGCAAGGGAAAAAGTTGCATTCGCGTGTTGCAACGGTGTCACAAACTATTTTGCAGTGAAGAAGGTTGGCCGATATTGTAAGCCAAACTCTCCCCGCTTTTATCAGCTAAAAAGCATTAATCGAACATTCACTCTTTGTGTTATTGCTGTATCTAAGAAAGGATGTAAGGATGTAAACCGTCGCACTGCGGAACCGCGCATGCTTCACTGCTGGGGTTGTTGTAAACCTCGCTTTCTAACAGACTCCTTTCAGTAACTACCGCAAATTTTACGCCGGCGGATTAAGCGGAGGCCCGGTGTTGTGTTAGCAAGCAACGTGAGCAGAAATTAGCGTTATTCAGTGACGGGGAAGCGTTGCAGTGTTTGTGGATTTGTATTTGCAAGAAATAAATACGTGACATTTTATCGCGTTATTGCCCTTTTGAAGTAATCCAGAAAGCGGGTATTGTATGGTGGTAGGCAGTGTTGTGCATGAACGCGTTCCTGTTTTTCGTGAACGCTGACCCGAACAAATCAGTTTACAAATTATGAACGCGAACGTGAGTGACGTTTTACGACAGTTTTAAAGTTTGCTGATTACAGGCTAGCATGGCTGGTGCTTCGAGTTCGGACGCCTCTGCTGAAGGCAGTTTGTTTAAACATTTGAGTCCGTTTTTTGAAGAAATCGGTGTAGATTTAGATGGGGGAAAAACACGCTTTTGAATGCAAATTATGCCCACCTGGTTTGAAAAAACGAACCGGACGCCAGCTTTAAAAGATGTCTGAATATTGCATTTTAGGCAGACACGTTTTGTTTACATTTTGTGTTAATGTTGTCTGAATAAAATTTCCATATACGGTATACATGCACCTCGTTTTTTCCACTGTCAGCATAACACGAAGCGTTGCTTAAATGGTAAGATCTATTCTCAACCTCAAAATTGGTTTTTAATGTAACTTATGTCTGTGATTGTTCAGTGGTGCGACAGATAGAAGGAGAAGATTGAAGGAGGTTCAGATAGAAGGACGAACTAGTTCATTTTTGAGCTGTGAACTTGTTTCAAAATTTTAAAAAATTAACTATGAATGTGAACGCGTTCTTTTTTATTTGAACGAACTGAACTTTGAACTAGTTCTTTTTCAGTGTGAACTGGCGCAACACTGGTGGTAGGCAGGGACAGAGTGGAGCCAGTTTTCGTCTGCTAGTTTTATGGTGGAAACACACTGGATAAATGATGCCAAAGTCAAGTCTTTATTGCAAAACACAAGTCTAATAAATGACAAAAACTCACGTTTACCTATAAAGTGGCATTAGTTTCAAACAAATTTAATGCTAAATTACAATCTTGTGGATTTTCACACATTACAAACGACACGTAACTCACGAGTTCATTCTGTGCTGGAACATATATGTATTCCTTGTCTCAGAAATGAGCAAACTTTAAACTGACTTCATTATCAGCAAAAAGATTTATACACCATAGTTTCTCTCCCAAATCTTGTTCTAAACCTTCATGATGTAACGGCAACTTCAAACTTTAGTCTGTAACCGCATTATAATTATCGGAATATTTTTTCCCACAAATTATCAAGATTTTTTGTCCAGAACTTCAGCAACACTAGTAACTAGAGGCTGACCATATTCGCCAGATCGATACTCGATACCCCATTATTGCTAGTTAACGTCGAGAGCCGATATTTGGAACCTATATAAAAAGCTTCACGCCATTGCTTGTGAGTGGTGTGAGGACAACAGAAAGCTTCAGCATTGGATCGGCTGCTACTGGTGTGACATATAGCCAATCAGAGACTGGGTTGTATGGACGTTAAATGAAGCTTGTTTAATTGAGAGCAAATTGCACAGAGAGAAGAGACGGCAGTGGAGCCACAGTAGCGTCACCTTGTAATTACTTCATATCAGTGATGATCAACATTAAACTTCGATACTGATAATCGGCAAAATGCTAATATGTGACTCTGCACGGCAAAACCAGTCGCTTGTCGCAAATTTTTCAAAATTGAGTTATGATGTTTTCAGAAAGGGCGAATTAACCCCAAAAACGATACCTTATATGGAAACTTAATGGGAGGACGACATATGACTGAGATATCAACATTCAAAGGAGTCGGGTTTCTCCTGTCACGCCAAGTGAGAAACGGAGAAATCTGCCTTTGAAGTTGACTATCGCCGTAGCACTCACAGACGCTTGGTGCGGTCGCGGCTACGTTTGCATTTACGGTAGCCTACGCTGCATTCACAGCCACACGGATAGCCTACCTGCGTTAGGTTAACTGAACTCGGGAGACGAAGATGGATTCCGGAGAAATATCTTCACGCTAGTCAACCAGTGGATTTAGCGTAAATATTGAAGTAGAGCGGTCAAAACACAAACTTTTAACATTCTGCTGGAATTGAATTCCTCACCTCAAGAAAGTCACGTTTTTAGGATGGAAAGGGTAAGTCTTTCAGCCAAATTTATTCACAACAGTACAGTATAGACCTTCCACTGTTTCAAAACACTAAAAACAAAAAATCCTAAATTTTACCCCACGCAACATAAACGGTTGTTTTTCTTGGAAACCTCCGTTGCGACAAGCGACTGGTTTTGCCGTGCAGAGTCACATATTGCCCCCAATAATCAGCCCAGATGATAATCGGTTGACCCTTACTAGTAGTTGTACAGGAGTGCATCTGTTTCTAAGTGTCCGTTCAATGTAATGACTCAATTCTGTTTTAGTTGCAGTGTCAAAATCTCTTACGTTTCCCCGGCTTTGACTCAACGCCGGGCCGTTTTCCAACTCAGTTTGGGGAAAACTCTTCAGTGTCATGTTATTGTGTTTCTGTAGCGCTCTTGTAATGCTGCTAATCTAATTATTTGGACGAGCCGTGCGCCTCTTTGGCCCCGTAGGTGGAAACGGCAGCTGAGGATGCTTGCTTTCTGGTTTCCAGTGGCGGCGCGTCACCACAGTGCTGCTGCTCCCCAGTGGCCTTTATCGGGGTTGTTTTGGAAGTCTTCATCTATTCCTCCCTCTCTCACTCTCTCCTTCGACATTAGTCTTAGTCTTTCTTAGACGACAGTGCTTATTAGCGTTAGCCACCTTTTAGTCATTTCTGTCCTTCGTAGTTAGCTACACTACAAGTTACAGAGAAAAAGTTCATCCACATCCAGGCTAATTCTCACTCATGGATTCTTGCTTCTATCTTCACCAAGCTGGATGTTGTCCTCCAACTCCATCTCACAGCTGCCGGGAGCGTGCAGTGATGCAGTGAGCTGTAGCTTATCGACTGACACTTCTGCTAATTCGACACCAGTCAGAAACAGCTGCTAGTTGAAAATTTTAACAGTTTGCAACAATGTGTTACTATTTGTAAGTTACCTTTAAAGTTACAACATTTTCACTTCTCGTAAGCTGCTACAAAGAAGGTAGTAGTGTCGCTACTTATAGCTACCTACTCTCTGACGTTGATTTTAGTCAACAACAAATTGTTACTTTTTAGTCAAATGTTATCGATTATTTTTAGCCAAACTGTTTCATTGCCATTCGTTCAGTCGGTAGCGTAGCGGCTAGGAACTTGACCCCATGATCGGCCGGTCGCCGGTTCAAGTCCCGAATTGCTAAAGTTACCACTGAGGTACTCATGAGCAAGTTAGTGACCCCAAGCACTACTACCTGGGTGCTACCTCTAGGTAAGGTGCTCTTATCATACTTTATTATGCATCTCAGGAAATAGCCGAGTTGTAGCTTAACGACTCTCTACGCACTAGTTAGTGCACATGGAGTGTCGTACACGCTCTTTTTGACTTGGGAGACTACATAGGGCGGAAAGTGACTTCTTCACATGTTGTTCACTACGCTCGAAATACTCCGCCCTCGCTTGGCTCTGATTTCACACTCGCTTGACTGGGTGCTGTGTTAGAAAGGTCAGAGTTATGGTGATATTTTTGTGGCAAAATTGTTAGCGTGAGACCAACTCCCTAACCGTTACACTACCAACAAACTTTTGAATATCTAACATTTTCAGGCCTGTCTAGTCTCGTTAACAAAAACAAACGTACATTTCATCACTTTATTATCAAAGATCTATTTTTAGCTCGTCAACATCTTGTTTTAGACGGGGAATAAATGGGTCATTGACAAACATTTGCCTTCATACTTTTCGTTAGTGAACATTTAACATTGCCCAAAGGTGAAGGTCGTCTGGGCGGCTCTCCCAGAGGTTCCAGCTGGAACTGTTCCCGGAACAGTGCCAGGCCACGCGCTGTTGCTGCTGCTGCTGCTGCTGCTGCATACGGGCTAATTACCTTTGACTCTGCGTTTTGAAAGACATTCTGGCGCCGGATCAGTTTTTTCCCCCCACACTCACACACCTCAGGCTTCATGTTGAGTGACATTAGAACATTCCGGAGAGTGAAGTAGAAATCAATTGTAATACGGCTTTCCTACTGCATTACGAGCAGAAGTAAGCAGGGGAAGAGGTTGTGTTTGTGGGGGCATGTTGGTGGTTGTGTTGTGTGTGTGTGTGTGTGTATTTATACGCGAGGTAATTCGACGCAGGAGTGTGATAATCTGTTGTGCAAAACAGGGCGTCTCTTCCGCCCCAGTTCCTACCTCGTGGTGCTGTTGATGGATAAGCAGCGGTGTGTGGGTGTGTGTTGATGCAGGTTTTGGGGGTTTTGTGAGAGCCTCATTGACTCAAAAATAAGAACACAACCTTATATTTGGGAGATTTGAGGCTTTGTTAGAAGAGGTTTGGTCCTCAAATATTAATATTTAAGAGCTAGACTTATTTTTGGAACAATTTTTAGACTGGGGACAAAAAGTGGTGTTGTGTTTTACTTTTTGCAAATGTATATTTTATATTAAAATAAATTTCAGAAAAGCAAAATAGCTGAAACGCTATGAATAGCTGTGTATGTGCGTGTATGTGTGTGTGTGAGTGTGTGTGTTTGGACAGTTTTATTAGCGAAAACCCAAAAGTGTCCCAAAAATGATGATACAATTTTTTTGGCAGGTTTTTGTGACAATTTTAATGCATGAAGTCAATTTTGTGAGGGATTTGGTCCTCAAACGGAAACTAATTCTTTTACAGAAAATGTGTGCAAGTGTGTTTCTGAGTAACACTTATTTTGGAGATAAATTTCAAACTTTTATTTAAAGTCAATATAAGAAAATTAAAAGAGCAGAAAAGTTTCATTTTCGGCGCTGAAGTTTTGGTTTGGGTTCAGATTTTGGAATGTCCAGAGAAGTATAGTCAATTCATTTTGTCTGTGTGTGTGTGTGTGTGTGTGTGAGTTCCTAGCCCTGACTAGCCCGCTAATCAGCCTAGCAACCAGCAGCGGAAAGATGACCAGGGTCGCATCCGCTCTAACACACAAAGGAATGTTTTAGTGACCGTAGAGAAAAAACAGTCTGGTCACCGGCTTTATCTGTTCTGTAAAGAATCTCTCTCCTCCTCCTTCTTGTCAGCATGTTAAACTCAATGTTGAAACCTTTTGCTGCTGACTAAAACGCAAGCCAGTCTTTTCTCCAGCGCTTCAGGCCTTGAAGGTTTTGCCAAATCTTCTCGTAATAAATATGTCAGATTTGTAACTTGGAGTCCAACCAGAGATGAGTTCCTGGTTGTGACGGCAGCTCCAAAAAAACAAAGAGCACAAACTTGCAAAATGTATGAAACATACTCATACATATTCATAAAACTCCCTTTCATGTCCTTTTAACATGTGCAACTGCTTTTGCAAGGTGGCTGCTAAGATGTTGCTGGGTTGTTGCTAGGTGACTGCCAAGGTGGTGCTAGGTAGTTGCTAAGGTATTGCTAGGTGGTTGCTAAGGTATTGTTAGGTGGTTGCTAAGGAGTTGCTAGGTGGTTGCCAAGGTTGTGCTAGGTAGTTGCTAGGTGGCTGCTTGGGTGTTGCTAGGTGGCTGCAAAGGAAGTTGTTAGGTGGTTGCTAGGGTGTTGCTAGGTGGTTGCTAAGGTGTTGCTATGTGGTAGCTAAGATGGTGCAAGGTGTTGCTAGGGGGTTGCTAAGGTGTTGGTAGGTGGTTGCTAAGGTGTTGCTGGGTTGTTGTTAGGTGATTGCCAAGGTGGTGCCATGTGGTTGCTTAGGTGGTTGCTACGGTGTTGCTAGGTGGTTGCTAAGGTGTTGCTAGGTGGTTGCTAAGGTGTTGCTAGGTGGTTGCTAAGGTGTTCGTTTTCTCCTATGTAAGAATATATGGGAGCTTTACTTCACCTCTTTTCAAACGACAGTCAGCAGGGGTCTTATGCCGCCTCAGACCTCACTGAACACACATCTCGAACCCATCTGTTTCGAACTGCACTCGTCTTTTATCATCCCTCGTTCTTCCCCCATTTACTTCAATGCATTTTAATCAAAGTTTTTCTACTCGGCCACTTTTGTCACAGTCACAGAATTTGGGGAAATCACATTGGCATTTTCTTGCAGAAATGCATCTCTAGTTTCAAGTATTTGTAATGTTAATACCTAATACAGTGTTTTGTCACGTGACTTTTCCACTCACATCGTCACAAAGATATTACAAACAAAACAATCATTCAATCATTGAGATTAAATGATGAGTTAATTGTGATATCGATTGATTGTTTCCCAGCCCTACTTTGTACCTTTGCCCATAACTTGCCTTATTTTCACTGTTCAGAAGTGAATTTGTGGTTAAATGTGTCACTATAATATCTAGTAAAATGACAATGATCACAAACATATTTTCATTTAAATTATATTACTTGAAAATGTCAATTCATTACAAAATTCAACAACAATTTCCTGCTTTGACAATTACAGAAGGCCCATCACATCTACACAACCTGGATTTTTTGCCAAAACTATGCTGCTATAAAGACTGCAAATATGGTTTCTGTTGTTGAAAGGATCCATATGTTGGTGACACTGAATTTAGATTTTATTTTCGGACAAACTTTTCTTTATCTTGTTTTTCCCGATTGCAAGTTGTGTTCCTGTCAACAGCTGTTTTAATCTGACTGGCATTTTTTGGAAACACTTCAGTTATGCAATGAGATGTGAATGAAGTCATCAGTGGTGATCAATCTCGCCAAACTCACAGATATTAATAAACCACAAACCAAAGAACGGAGCATGTTACATGTTCAAATAACAGCCTCTGTAAAAAGTCAGTCTGTATCATTTAGGGCAGAGGTGTCGAGTTGCAGCCCTGGAGGGCAGGTATCATGGAGGATTTCCATCGTATCTGGTGAGCTTTAGGGCTGTGCGATATGACCAAAATCTCATATCCCGATGTATCATTTTATATCCCGATAACGATATATATTACAATATAGTACACTTTCTATAAATTCAGTGGAAGTATCTACACTAGCCTATACACACGTTCCAAACACACTCTGCGCAGGCTCATATGGAATGCCAAAGGTGCCACATTTCACCTATATTTTTAGCACTGTTAGCAGTAAAATTCAATTTTTTATACCATTTCAGTCATTAAAAACACCACTTTTTGTGGCGCTACAATATGCTGACTCTAGCTACACTCTAATAACTTTGCATGTAAAATGGCTGTAAGGCGACTAATAATTTTGGCATTATTGTTGTTCCACAGATCTGAGCGCGAGGGCACAGAATGTTTTGCACACGTGTGTAAGCAGAGTTGAGCACATACACCAGATTTTTCTTGTGAAAGTGTGCACTCAGGATTAAGGCACAAGTGTAACACCATAGTATCCTCTGTATCTACATCCACATGGCGCCGTGGTGACTACTTCAAACCCTCATCCAAACCGTCAACCATTATTTCCATAAACAGTGTTTTTTGCAACACCACAAAAATAAACAATGTTTTAATTTTGTCATCCGATATATTTCATCACATCGCACAGCCCAGGTAAGCTTTTACCTGAGACAAGGTCAAACTCAAGTATGATGGAAGACCTCCAGGATTCTGGCCCTTCAGGAGGCAACGCAGCGCCCCTGATTTAAGGCCAAATAACATAAAACATGACCCATGTAAGTCTGTGTCGTTCTCCATCTCCGGTCCTGATTTGACAGTTGGCTTCTCTTTGTGTATTTTACTATTTGTTATTATAGCTTCTGTCCGGATGTACGCTGTGAAGCTACAAATTATCTTCCTTGTGGAAAAGAGGGAGAGCCGGGGTCGTGAGCGTCAGGGTTTTTCACTCCTTCGACTCGCTGTGACCCTGCGATTCTTCCTCTTCTTCCTAAGCCGACTAAAACCTGCGTCATTTTTGTCTAAAACTTCAGTCTTTTAAGGTAGACATTGGTGTCGTCCGTCCTCCTCGGATTATCTTGTGTTTGGAGTTGCATTTTTCAGAACAGACTCACAGGCCTTAAGACGCAAGTTTGCGTGCGTTGTTTGAGTGTGTGAGTCACCTTGTGTTTGGTGTGTATTGCCGGCTGAAACTGATGTCCTGTCGTGATGAGGCTCTAAACATAATCGTTTCTTAAACATAATCGATGTAGATGTTTCATTAATCGTCATATTGATTCGAGGTCGTTTCACCCGGCCCTACGTGAGGGTATCCTGACGCTCACTAGACCCCCACACGTACTCCGTTCCCCTCCGCTCACTCAGAGTTATCTAGGACCCATCCAAAAGAAAACCCCGTCCCTCTGGGCTCTCGTGCAGATACGTCTGGCTTTGCTGTTTTTCGGGAAGGCTCTGCGTGGCTGGAAAACAGCCCCGACGATAAGCGGAGCGCCTGCGATAAGGTTCGGCTTCTCGGAGGGACGAAGCGAAAAACAGAAAACTCAAACGGACGGCGCGAGAGGGGGAGGGGGCTTCCTCACTGTGACATGTTTGCGTCGGGCTCAGAGTACATTCTCCAGATAAAGGACGAGCGCGAGGAATTTGATTTGGTGCGAGAGGACGGCCGGACGTGAGAATACGCAAGCGTGGAGCCGGGACGATAAGGACTTCACCTCTTTCCCTTTTTTCCTCGTTCCCCCTTTTGCCTGGGTTCGGAACATTGGACGCCGGAGATCCCGACCCGTCCCACGCAAGCCATGTGGAACGTTTTGGTGCACTCGGTTTGGGAGTTGGCCCCGCGATTGGAAGGTCACCAGTTCAAATCCCGGACTGGTTAAAAAGGTACCACTCAGTACCGTCCCCAAGCACTGCTGCCCGGGGCGCTGTCACTGCTCCTTTACGGATGGGTCAAATGTAGAGGTCACATGTGCTGTGCTATATTCATACTCAGTTTTCGAAAAAGATCATTCTTGAGATGACAATGATACACTTATGGTGAAAAGTGTGATAAAACAGTGAAACAGTTTGTCACATCACTAGGTATAACACAATTTACATGAGCGTCTGAAACAGGAGTGATATGATCTTGACATGACGTATGTGAAACGACTGTACGCTCAGCGCCTCAAATGCGACTTGTTGGCTTCAAGCGTCTCCAGTTCTGTGGGCGTTTGTTTGCTAAACTGTGTGAGCGTGTGGGAGTGTGTTTGTCTGTTCATCTGAAACGAGAGCGAGGGAGTGCGAAAGAGAAAGACCGAGTAGATCTTTTCCTGCCGTTATCCATAGCGAGGCACGTGGCGAGGCCTGAACCAACACGAGGCCCGACCCGGCCGATGCTCGGCTGACTCATGCCGCGCTCTTCCCCTTTACCTTTTAAAAAACTCCCAGCCTTTCATCACCGGGGAACTAATCACCACTTGCTCCTGCCGTTTGATCTTCTTCCTGTTCGTCAACCCAGAAGACAAAGCCTAAAAGCAGCCTCCGTTTTGAGGTGGTTTTAGTTCTGTTTGCAGTACATTAGACCGGCGGTCATCCAAACTACCACCTGAGGGTCAGATCCGCCCTTTTAAACCCTTCATGCGTCATGTTATTGAAGGTGCTAATACAAATATACAAATAAAAATTTGAATGAAGAATTTTCCGATTTTTATTAGCATGTTTCTGCCGCTAGGCACAATGTGAAATAATGAATAGGTTTTATATAACAAGCTCCAAACATCTCTTCCCCAACTTAAAATGGCCTTTAAATCCAAAATGTCAATTTTTTGGCTTTAAATTTTGAACATTTGAGTGTTTGTTACTGTGTGTAGACGTTCTCCATGCAGGCTTTATGTTGTTGTGTTCAGGACGTCCTGCACTACTCATTTCCTGCACTACGCATTTCCCAAAAGCATAGTTTGCTAACGTACGCTATGTTAGTTGCTAACGTACGCTATGTTAGTTGCTAACGTACACTATGTTAGTTGCTAACGTATGCTATGTTAGTTGCTAATGTATGCTATGTTAATTGCTAATTTACGCTATGTTGGTTGCTAATGTACACTGTTAGTTGCTAATGTGCACTATGTTAATTGCTAATGTTCACTATGTTAGTTGCTAATTTATGCTATGTTAGTTGCTAACGTACACTATTTTATTGGCTAATGTAGATAATGTAATGTAGTGAGCGGGGTCCAAGCAAATGTCTCAATAAAGCAACACAAAAGCAGCTGATGCAGTAAGCCTCGAAGAAAGGCTTCAGCGACTCAAAAGTCTGTTTAGCATATTATGCTAATTAGATTGGGCGATCACTATACTTTTCATTAAATGGTAACAGCACACCATCACTACTTATTGACCAAGTTTCAGCTTTGTGTGACGGTTTAGGCTGCATAAATTTATGTAGCATTTTTAGGGCCCCTAGAGGTCAAAATGTGTTTTCGTTTTCTGTAGTGCCAATTATAGGCTGATCACCACGCTTTTGGGCCTATGCTGCGATGCACACTATTCCTACTTATCCTGAAAATGTTAACTTTCTGTGACTTGAGCTGCACAATCTGTTTTGTAAGAATATATTCAAGTCGAATCGAGTCAAAGTCATACTGGGCAGACATCATACTGATACTGGGCAGACATCAAGTCTTTGACCTTTGAATTTTGATGAAACGTAGGATTTATACCCCTACTATCAGGTCCCCTGACTACGGTGTGATTGCACTTACATAACCTGCCCTTTCCCTCTTTTTAACACTTTGTCCTCAGGTGCTGATGAGGTGTTGCTCATCCCCACCTCCGGTGTGAACTGGGTAATCGGGTCACGATGAAACCTCGAGCCTCCCCGTCCTCGCAGTGTGTGTTCCACTCTGAGCCTCATTAGAGCTCGCTTCTCACAGGGTTCAGGGCAGGATTTGGATCTGCGTGAATTTCTGGAAATGATGTCAGTGTTACTGGTCACAGCACCTGAGATTTGGCTAACATTTCTCATACGGTTGCATCAGTAAAGTAACAAAAGTGATGTGTTGCTGCGATACATTACATTCTGTAGTAACTAGAAATACTGCACATTACTTTTATATATACAGCCGCTCAGAAATACTTAACAACTTTTTAGTAGCTTAGTAACTATTTAATATCATGATTCAGTTTGATTCTGATTCTTGGGCTCACGATACGATTTAAAATCGATTCACGATAAGTGATTTACGATTCTACACAAAGATGATTTGTTTCCAGATTGCTGTTTTGAGTTACTTTTCCCGTTGGACTGTGGCAGATCAGATCTGCCTTGGGCTTGCTGTGTGCTTGAGGATTGGAAGGCGAAAGTAAGAGGTGTCATTAATTCCGGATCCTATCCTGGGAAGTTATGGGCGCAAGGCGGGGACCAACCCTGGGTAGGCACCAAAATACCACATACACTCACACATTATGGGCCAATTTAGAGTTTCCAATTAACCTACAGTGCATGCTTTTGGACTGTGGGAGGAAACCCACGCGAACACATGGAGAGCATGCAAACGAGCTTGCAAACAGAAAGGCCCTACGGCTGACCCAGGGGTCGAACGCAGGACCTTCTCGCTGTGAGATGACAGCGCTGAATACTGTGCCACTGTGCCGCCCAGTAAGAGATGTGGGTTTCCAAAATGCAAAAAAGGGCATTTTCCTATCGGTTGGCATTTAGGTTTGTGTATACTGTGGAATCTCTTATTAGTGAGACGGATGTCACTGTGTGAAGTGGGGAAAACCCTGTTAGGGAGCAGCATGTGATAATGTAAATGAAGATGAAGAATCATTCTTTGGTGTAATCTTCTTTTGCATTGCTCCACTAATTATGTGCTGAGCACAGGTAATAGGTAACAGCAATATATTACTTTCACTAAAATTATCAACCAATAGCTGCTCATTATTTTCATTAGCAACAGGCACAACACCGGATACTGTCTGATTTCTCGTCAGGAGACCTGGTGGACCTGGTTCAGAATTCAATGATCAAATTGTATCATGAAGTGATGTTAATGTATCTTAAAATTGTCCTGTGTGAACTTGGAGGCATATGAAGTGAAAGTAGGAGATGTGGCAGTGGCATTTTTCCAACATGCAAAAACAGCATTTCCTTATCGGTTGCCATGTAGCATTGTGTATATCGTGGACAAATAATTCTTTCATGTTAAGCTCTTGGCATTTTCCCTGTTAACGATGATACAAGCGCCTGTGTCATGATTGATGGGGGTGAAGTTAGAATGAGGGATGGATGGAGGGAAGACGGAGGAAGTGATGGAATGAGAATTGAAGGTGAAAGGGATGAGGAAGGTAGGGATGCGTGGAGGGTTGAAGGAGGGAGGGATGGAGGGAGAGTTGAAGGAGGGTGTGAAGGAAGGAGGGAATGGAGAGAGTGTTGAAGGAGGGAGTGATGAAAAGAGTGAGTGATGCAGGCAAAGTAGAAGGATGTAGGGATGGAGGGAGTGCTGAAGGAGGTAGTGAGGAATGGAGTGATGAAGGGAGGCTTGAAGTAGGGAGTGATTGAGGGAGGATGGAGGGAGAGTTGAAAGAGGAAGTGAAGGATGCAGGAGGTAGTGAGGGAGGGAGTGATGGAGGGAGGGTTGAAGGAGGGAGGGATGCATGTAGGGTTCGAGGAGGGCGTGATGGAGGGATGGGGAGAGGGGAGAGTTGAAGAAAGGAGTGATGGAGGGAGAGTTGAAGGAGGGAGGAATGGATGGAGGGATCAAGAGAGAGTTGAATGAGGGCATGATGGAGGGAGTGTAGAAGGAGGGCATGATGGATGGAGGGAGTGTAGAAGGAGGGCGTGATGGATGAAGGGAGAGTTGAATGAGGGTGTGATGGAGGAAGAGTTGAAGCGGGGCGTGATGGATGTAGGGAGTGTAGAAGGAGGGTGTGATGGATGGATGGATGTATGGAGGGTTGAAGGGGGAGTGATGGAGTGAGTGTAGAAGGAGGGCATGATGGATGGATGCATGGAGGGAGGGTTGAAGGGGGTAGTGATGGAGTGAGTATAGAAGGAAGGCGTGACAGAGGTAGAGTTGAAGCGGGGCGTGATGGATGTAGGGAGTGTAGAAGGGGGCGTGATGGATGGATGTATGGAGGGTTGAAGGGGGAGTGATGGAGTGAGTGTAGAAGGAGGGCATGATGGATGGATGCATGGAGGGAGGGTTGAAGGGGGTAGTGATGGAGGGAGTAAGTGATGGAGGGATATAGGAGGCGTGGAGTGGACTGGTTAGTGTCAGCCGGGTGATTGACAGCTGAATGATGGAATAAAGCAGACGAATGAGAACGAGAGAGTGAGTGGCTGGAATCTCGTTCTCCTGGTGGCATTGAGAGCGCACTCAGTGCAGGAGTGTCACTCTCACAGTGTGTGTGTGTGAGGGTGTGTGAGGGTGTGTGAGGGTGTGTGTGTGTGTGAGGGTGTGTGTGTGTGTGTGTGAGGGTGTGTGTGTGTGTGTGTGAGGGTGTATGTGTGTGATGTGGTCTCCCTCCAACTGCAGTGTTTCCCTGCAGACCACCAGACTCTCTCTGCCTCATGGACATCTGTGTTTCCATGTGGTGCATCTCTCTCACACTCCTCTCTCTCTCTCTCTCTCTCTCTCTCTCACTCTCACTCCATCGTTCTGTCTGTCTGTAGCTGTCTCACTTTTTCTATCCTTCATTCATCTTTAACCCTTTCTCTCTCCTTCACGCTCTTTACTCTTTCCTCTCACTCACTCTCCATCCCTCACTTTTTGTTTTCCCTCTCTCTCTCTCTCTCTCTCTCTCTCTCTCTCTCTCTCTCTCTCTGTTCCCCCATCTCTCCCCCACCCTTGTCTTGAAGGGTCTCCATGGTGACAGCTGTGCTCTGCAGAAACTGCATTTTACTCCATACACACACACACACACACACACACACACACTCCCTGTAGTGTGGAGCAGTGGGCGTGTGACTGCACGTGTGTGTATATCTGTTTACCAGCAGGCCCCTATCTGCTCCCATTCTTCTCTCTCTTTATTCACGTTATTTTTCTTTCTCTATTTCTTCTCAAACCCTGTCTATCTATCTGTCTATCTCTTCCTCTCCCCCTTTTGTCCCTCTTTCATTGTCTCTCCCTCTCCTTCTCTTTCTTCCTCCCTCTCTCTCTCTCTCTCTCGCGTGTTGGGTGTGGAGTGTGTGTTCTATCTCTCCTCCCTCTCATGCCTGCTCTGGCCCTGGTGGGTGTGGGTGTATTGACCTTGAGGGACGAAGCTTTCATCAAAGCCTCAAGACGTCCGTCACATCTGAGGGGACAGCTGTCTCCATCTCGTGAGATGGGTGTGTGTGTGTGTGTGTGTAGTGTGTGTGTGTGTGTGTGTGTGTAGAGTATTAGTAATTAGCTGTCTCATTTTGGTTAAATATTTGCAGATTTCTATCAGATTTTAGAAGAGACTTTTGCTCTCCTTCATTTCATTCAGCTTTAATTCTTCCTTACCTTTATCTCTCTCTCTCTCTCTCTCTCTCTCTCTCTCCTTCGTCTCTCTCTCTCTCTCTCTCTTTCCTTCCTTTCTCTCTTTCCTTCCTCTCTCTCTCTCTCTCTCTCTCTCTCTCTCTCTCTCTCTCTCTCTCTCTCATTTTCTTATTTCCTCCTTCCTTCCCTCTCACTCACACATTTTCATTTTCTTTTCCCTTACTCCCTCCTTCCCTATCACTCACACGCATTTTCGTCTTCTTCGCTCTCCTTCCTCGTTTTCTCTCTCATCATCAGCTCGGCGTGTCTAGTCGCTGGGGGGCGTATTGCGCTCAGGAATCACTTCCACATTCAATTTCGCGTTTTTCCCCCGCTTTCATTTCCATGCTAATTTATTTAATCCTCACAGCTCAGCACTCGTGCTCCGCGCACCTCATTGTGTTAAGTCGGAAACTCCAAATCCGTCCTCACTTCACTTCCATCCGCACAGACAGAGAAGAAAAAACTCGCTTCACAAAGCGCACAAAATAACGGAGCGAATTTAAGTGCAGATGTGTATGAAAGCTTACAGATGTGTGTGTAACGCGAGAACGGACGACTTTAACGCACATGCACTCGGGCTTTACTTTGGGTTCGGGAGTTTTATTTTGCATTTAAATACAAGAATATTTTTGGAAGTTGTATTTGTCAGTTATATACGCACACAGGCACGCTGTCAATCTATTATAATTATCCTGGTTTGCAAACGCGCGTTAATAGCGACTTCACCCGCGTCAAAGCGTCTCAGCGGCATAAAACATTCATTAGGGCTCTATGACTGTTCCAAACCTATAAAACATTCATTCATATCTCTCTCTCTCTCTCTCTCTCTCTCTCTCTCTCATCTATCTATCTATAACACGGCTTTCTCTCTTTTTTAATATCTCCTTCTCTTTTCTTTACTCTCTTTCATTCATCTCTCCCTTCTGAAGTCTTCCTCTACTTCTCCTGTCTGTCTGTCTCTCTCTCTCTCTTTCTCTCTCTCTCTCTCTCTCTCCCTGTATCTCTCTCGGTCTCTCTTTTATCTGTCTGCCCCTCCTGTCTTAGCCCCCTCCGCTGCGCGCTCTCTCTCTCTCACCCCATCCCTCCCTCTACACCTCCTCCTCCTCCTCCCTTCTTTCCCTCTCTCCGCACTCTGCATGGACCGTAGCTCCAGAGTGGAATACTGCTGTCCGGAGAGGAGGAGGAGGAGCGCCTGCTGGATGCTGCCGGTCTGCGCCAAATCCGTCTCGTCTCTACTTTCCTCATCCGCCTATTATTCTTCTCCACACCTTCTCTTCAGACATCCTTCTCTCTACCTGTCTCCCGGCGGTCTCGTCTCCGGTCTGGATCTTTGCCCGTTACCAGATGCTTGATCTCGGCCGTGTCTCCGGGAGACTCCGCTCTCCGTCCCGCCGCCGTCGCCGCAACTCGGAAATGGCGCGGATGCGCTCGGGATTTGCGCTTCTTTATTAATCTCCGCGCATTTGAATTTTTACCACTATCAACCCTGCCTCTCTTAAACCTGGACCAACCGTGAGCTGGAATTACCTACCGACAGGATTAATTCGTTAATAAATAAACCATGAAGACTTTTGTTGCTGAAGGTAAGCCCGTTTTTTAAACCTAAAACTTTGCCATTTGCACCGTTTCACTCCATTGTGCGCAGTTACATGCCTGGTTGTTGCCCCGACTAATGACATGGATATGGAACGGAATGATAGAGGGGGAGGAATGGCAAACACTTGAGCGCACTTGATGGTTTTGGGATTGCATATGTATTTTCCTTCCTTGTTTAGTCCTTCAGTTAGATGGTTTTCGCTTAGCGCATTTTGCGCAGTCAAACTTGCCCCCTACTGGAACGCACCCTCTCCGATGTAAACGTTCCCAAAAATTCTTTCACCAAAGAGGTTACATGGTTACATCAAAACATTTTGTATCAGCAGAGAGCCTTTAAATTGCACGAAATAGTTTTTGTTTTTTGGGGGGGAAAATTAAGGTTCTTTGAGGTGGAAAAAAGGCTCTTCATAAGAAAGGTTCTTAGATCCTTTGAAAGATTATTTATTGATGCAAAAAGACTTTATTCGATGGCATCTCTCCTTGTGATGCCTTTATGACACCATTAATTTTTTTGGCGCTTGGCTTGTTTGATTAGACTTGAAGAGGTGCCCATTGCTTTGGTCAGACTGGACAATCTTTTGCTTTGTTTCAGCAGAATAAGAAAGTCAGCAGCTCTGTTTTGTTCAGTGACACGTTTTCCCTCCATCTCTCCGTTTGCTTTTGTGGCTATATCGGAGCGGCTGACTCGACCTTGCTTCTCAGGACTGTGTCAACACGCAGTGAAGTGGAGGATGGAGGTGTGTGTGTGTTGAGTAGTGGATGTCCATGGGTGTATTAGAAATAGGTCTGGTAAGAGTGGCTTATGAGATTTTATAGGCACATGAAAGTACATGCATGCACGCTCACGCTCACAGCTGTCTTGTTATCTTTGTGAAGACGTAAATAATACCATAATACACCTAACCCAACTCGTAATTTTAGCATCAGTAAACAAAAAACTAATTTCACTTAAAACCTGCAACTCTTCTACAAAAGCAGTTTTTCCTTATGAAATCCTTATATACAGGCATGTACTCATACAAATAAAGACATTTTTCCTATCTTTTTGGGGACAACCAGGTCCTCGCAGACACACACAAAGCCCCCCCCCACCCCATGATATCAAGTTCCGGCAGTTCAGTGAGAACTGGATGTGAAACTTGGCACCCTGTCTGTTTTCATCATTCATTCTGCTACTGTGCTGTCCAAGAATTGTGGATCATTTTTCATTCTGCATAGACAGAAAACAGTGGGCTCTGTGCTGCGTGAAGCGGCTGTAATATGTCGGCTCTGCAGCGTCTTATCTGATGCGGAACGAGTACTCCTATCCTTGTACTGTTTTCAAAGGAAAAGGTAAAAGCACACACCCGAAATGCAAAATTGCTTAAACGTTTTTTTAAACTCTTAATGACGGTCGGTAGCCGATACAGAGCTTGTGAAAAGCTTAAATAGGAGGTGGAGAGACCTTTGGGGGTGGGGTGGGGATGGGGGGGCAGTGCTCCACCCAGATCTTCTGCACAACAACAGCAGTGCCTCCGTCCTACACCTGTTTACTTAGAACAGACAGGAAGATTCCATCCCTCCCCATAATAAACATCCCTCTTTCATTACAATCGGGAACGCAGAGTGGTCAGGACGTGTGCTTAAATCCCAGAGGGGTGGTGAGTGAGTTTGTGCAGATAGCGCTAAGGCCAAGCTGCCTCTCAGGTAAATGCATGGAGGGAGGAAGAGAGGAAAGAGGGAGGGTAAGAGGGGGAGAGAGAGAGAGAGCGAGAGAGAGGAACGGAAGGGAGGATGTTGGCAAAGGTGGCAGATGGAAAAATCCTCCTGACGGCACCTGCAGGGCGCACGGAGCTTTACCCGTAGTCCTGCCACCGCGCTGTCTTAACTTTCTTTTTTTATTCCCTCCACTGGATAAGCACTTTTATAAGAGAGAGAGAGATGTTCAGTCACTCGATGAAAATATCTGTACAATTTTAAGATAAGATATAGGAGCACAAAATAAGGGTCAATGAAGACGAGATCTACTGGGGGGGGAAAGAGAGAAAGGGTGTGGAGAAAAGTAAATAGAAAGGAAGAAAGCGATAGCAATCCACAGTTTCCCCAGCAGGAGGGGCATATTTTGCTGATCTATAGCACTGTGTGTTTTTGGCTCTGAGAGCTGCAGCAAGCGTTGTGTGTGTGAAAGTGTTGATTGGCGTCAAGCCAGCTGAGTTACTGTATGTCTGTTTAGATCGCGCTCTCTCTCTCTCTCTCTCTC
>JAVGVS010000630.1:0-98122 GCA_032718565.1 Distichodus sexfasciatus | reverse complement strand
TTCTTTCTTTCTTTCTTTCTTTCTTTCTTTCTTTCTTTCTTTCTTTCCCTTTCTTTCACTCCCTCCTTTCTTTCTTTCTTTCTTTCTTTCTGCCATCCTTTCTTTTCCTCCATCTATCCCTTTCTTTCACTCACTCCCTCCCTCCTTTCTTTCTTTCTTTCTTTTATTCACAACTTTTAATCATTATTTTTAGTCAAAATGTTTCCTGTCTTTAAACCGCACTGTAACATGAAGTCGCACTCGTCAGTATGATCTACACTGTTTTCTTGAATGTGTTCTTATGAACGTAGATATTTAAATAGTACAATATGTACAAACTGTAGAATTAAATGAGTCGACATTTCACGCAAACATATACGATAATATCATGTGCAACAGTGAGTGAGAGATTCGTCGTGACGTCTGCATTCAACCCACTCACGAGTACCTCAGTGGTACCTTTACCAGTCTGGGACTTGAACTGGCGAACTTCCGACCATGAGACTAACTTCCTAACTGTTACGCTATCGACTGCACAAGTTCAACATTTATAGACTCTGCTCTTTTAGGAACAAATCTCGAATAAGGAAACATTGACGAGTGGCGGGATCTTTCTGAAATTTCTTTTAGTGGGTTTTAAGAATTAATATCAGTAGCAGAATGAGGCTCAATGTCACTAAACATGAACTGCGATAAAGTCACATCCCCAGACTTTCACCGGAAGCTGTAGGAATTTTGAGCATCGGGAACGCCGGCGTGACGGTGCGGGGACTGAATTGGGCAGCGCAGATGAAAGGGCTGATTGTACTGGGAAGGCCAGGGAAGTGGGCCAGTCCTTCCCAAATGAGGCTGGCTGCTGATTATTTTAGCACTCCTCTGTCTAGAATCCTAATTGAACTCATTACCTCTCCGTAGCAAACTGTTTATTTTTCTCACTGAGCAATCCTCCCTATACAGCCTGGTGACTGATGGGAATTATTTCTCTCTCTCCCGAGTGGCCTTCAAATCCAGAAAAATGTGTCAGCCGTATGCGAGGACATGCACGAGAGAAAGAGAGTCAGACGGAGGTGGAAACATTCTTATTAGGGCTGTAACGATACATCGATCTACATCAAGACAATGATTCAGCAAGTCCATAACATCGGTACAAAATTTAAACATTGATCAGACATCATACATATTCTAACATCACTTTATAACGAACAAGAATTCTGTTTATATCGTATGGAGGGCATCTCTAGAGAAGATGGAAGTGATGGTGTTAAATCAGCTTGTCATATTGTTTTATATTGATCAGTGGCTCTTGAATCGAATCAGATCAAATTGAATGGAATCGAATGAAAATCGTATCAAAGCAGACTTTGTGATATCAACAAACATCGAATCGTTGACCACTGAATCAATATGGTGTCGTCTCATGGTGAAATGAAATGTGATTTACACCCTAATGCGTATGTGTGTGTATTATCTAAAAGGCTGCACGATTCATAACATTTATGATTCGATCCTGAAACGAATCTCAGTTCAGTACGTTCATAGATTCGTTTCCAGATCAGTGTTTTGGGCTACTTTTTCTATATAACTGTGGTTGACCTTTACTGCTGCTTTACCGAAGTGAACACTAACCGCTACGCTACCAACTGCCCCAAATTGGCCCTGTAGGTGTGGAGGTGAGTGTGTTGACACCCGCCCAGGGACGGTCCCCACATCACGCCCGGAATCCCCGCCCCGCCCGGCGACTCTGATGAGGATTAAGCGGTTCACACAATGAGTGAATGTTATAAAATCTGAAATGTGCCCAGAAATGCTTGTAGCAGGACAGTAGCAGTGCCCAAATAGTCCCTGAAGTCAGCACTGTGCCATCTTATAGGACTGGCGAGCCGAACTGATTCTGAATCGGTAGACGTGGAATCATGACTGATTGTTGCACACCTGTGTTATTTAATCTCTAATGTCAGCTGAGTTCACTTCTCGCAGCTGCGGCGTAGTTTCTCTTTTATATAATGACTAAATACATGTTGACGACGGGCCAAGTCTCTCCTCCCTCTCGGCAATTACCGAGAAAAATGAAGTGCAGTTTAGCAGCTTCTTCCTTCAACCCAAAACACGAGTCAGGCACGCGAGTACGGGATACAGTTCCCAACAAATAACACATTCACATTTACAGTATTTAGCAGATGCTCTTAATCCAGAATGACTTCTATTTCCCAATTTCAGGGATCAACTTGAGGTTTAAGGTAGGATTCGAACCCATAACCTGTTGGTCCAGAAGCAAGTTTCCTTCTTACTGTACGTTCACACCAAGGGCTACGAAAGCTGTAAAATCACTGAAGATGCTCAAAAAGCATCAATGTTCAAATATCACTTTTGTCACCTAGGGGTGGGAACTGAATAGCGGTTCCGACTCAGAACCGGTTCCAGTTGATCACTTCCATCGGAACTGTTCCCGTCCAACATTATGCATTCTTCTTAACGATGGCATCATTTTTCCCAGCACAACCTTTTCCAGTTTTCCCTAAGTTTTGCGTCGCCCTACCTCTCGTCACACTCTCTGCGACTTGACCTTCAACCACGAGGAATCATGACGCATAAATAACCCTCCGGGATTTCCCGATGTTGCGATCACAGCTATTAACGCAAATTCAGCCAATCCCTGCGAATTCATTACTACCGTGCAACTATCAGCACAACTTTTACGCAATTTTTTTACCCATTGTTCGGTGTTGTTTCCCGGAAAACGTTGAGCCATACGTCAGCAAACTCACTTCTTTGTTACGTTTAAAAGACGCAGGAAACGTGTGATGAAAACACCTCACGTTTTCCTTCAAAAATAACAAAATGATTAATGTTTAATAAAAATAATAGTGGTTTTGTCCCCTTCATTTTGATTGTTAAAGAATCATTATAAAGGAGGACAACAACTTTGACAAAATGCCTAAAAACACTGCAATTTTCATCGTAATTTTTTTTTTTAGAAAATCAGGCATTTTAGGTCACAACAATTTTTAAAAAGGCCGGCGAAATCCTGGAGGAACTGATTAAAAAAACATTTCCATTTAACCAGCTATAACATTTCACACCCATATAACAACGGGCTACGCTTTACACACAAGTTTGCTGTTACCGGCGCCAGGCCTGAAGCGGCGAGGCGTAAGTGAAAAGGGACGTTGGATCTTGCGCTTCAAAGCGCTCGGGAGAATTCGAGGTGACGTAAATTGGCCGAAGGCTGAATCCGTTGTGGGAATGTCGAGTGTGCTTTCACTTGCTCTTCTGACGCCCTGTCGCCGTCTCGCTGCCACCGCTGGGGTGAGGGTCTAATGAGCAGAGATGGGAAGTAACGAGGTACACAAACCTGGTTACTGTACTTTTTATTTTTGTGCAAACGTTTAACTGTTACTGCCTAGATTTTTAGCATGAATATCTGTACTTTCTACTCCTTACATTTTCAAATCAGGCTGGTTACTCTTGTGTGGTTTCATTTAAATGAGGTTTATTAGAGTATTTTGCTGCATTTTACCTGTTCCGTATCAATAATGTGCACCATCCAGACAACTCGACTGATTTGACCTGAGGCTTAAAAACATAGTAAACACGAGTAGAAAAGACAAACCCATTGGTGTATTGGTCTTTACACATGACGCACAACACGATAGACACGATAAAGCGAGAGAGAGAGAGAAAAAGACACTAAAAGCAGGCGGCAACGATATGGTGATTGCGGTGCAGAAAGAAGCTCAGCTCCACCAAGTTCACTTCAGTTGAGTTGAGTTTATTTCTACAGCGCTCTTTACAGCTCTGTAATATTTGTTGTATGATGTGTTTAGGATAGATCATGTATAATGAGGGTAATGACCAGTGCAGCTCGATGTGGCTTCATGTGGCTTTATTTTTCTCTGCTTGCGCTCTACATAACGCTTGGACATGGAGTCCAGTCAGCTTTGCCATAAAATGCTGGTTTTGTCCTTCACAAGGGAACTTTATACTTTTATACTTTAAGCATGTTTTAGAGCCTGTGCTTTTCACTTTAGCTTGAGTAAAGAAGTCGAGTCAATACTTGTATTATGGGGCAGTTGGCGGCATAACCGCCCCGTGATCAGAAGGTCGCAGGTTCAAATCCAGAGCTGGCAAAGTTACCACTGAGGTACAAGCAGAGGCGGACAGTAACTAAGTATATTTACTTGAGTACTGTACTTAAGTAGAGTTATTAGGTATCTATACTTCACTTGAGTACTATTTTATTTGGAAACTTATGACTTTCACTTCACTACGTTTTAAAGACATATAGTGTACTTTTTACTTCACTACATTTCTATCAAGGTTCTCGTTACTCGTTACTTTCAGATCTGTGGATAAAGTGGATGTTATTCCCCCTTTTCTAAAAGGTGATTGGTTGTTTGGCAGGTGACAGTCTATCAGTAGTCAGTAGGGTTACATCACGCCTGTAGACTGGAACTATAAAACCAAGTTCAGACAGTTCTGCTGTTTTCTGTCTTGATTAGAACATTGTTGCTGTTGGAAAGTGAAGCTGTAGGTGTTGAGCTGGGTTTTAAGCAGGTTGGAATGTTGATTTTATGTTGTGAGCTGCATTTACAGCTATTGCACTGTCCTCCTGATTAACATACACCTACATGTGTGCACACACTGCCAGAGCTGTGTCAGAACACTACCATGCTGTTTTGTTGAGGTGTGTAGTCTTACAATTAATTAATAAAATAAAATAATGACTGGTTTTCTTTATCAGTTTAAGTTGTGTTTCATTTCGTAACATTCTACCAGTTCCTTATTCTACAGCTTCTACAAGCTAGTCAGAGGCATTAGGTAATATAAGTGTTGTGGCAATAATGCAACAATGTGGTGAAAGAAGATGTACTTTTAATACTTAAGTATTTTTTAAAACATGTACTTCAGTACTTTAACTTAATAAAAATTTGACTGTACGACTTTCACTTGTATTGGAGTAACATTTGACTAGTGGTATCTGTACTTTGACTTAAGTAATGAAGTTAGCTACTTCGTCCACCTCTGGGTATAAGGTACCGTTCCCAAGCACTGCTCCCCGGGCACTTGTTAGCTGCCCACTGCTCCTTCACGGATGGGTCAAATGCAGAGGTCACATTTGGTTGTGGTGCACTGTGTGCTGTGCTGTGGTGTGTTCACAATGACTCACTTTCACTTTCAAAAACTGAAGTAATAACATTATTCGCAAACGCAACTCTTATATGGAACGCCATCATATGCAAAAATGTAGTTCACAATGACAAATAATCACTCACTTTCACTATCTATACTTCTACTAGAGTGAAGAACGCGCATACTTTTCACACCTTTGCTAACGAGTGACGTGTTCTGCTCCGATGTGGAACGAATGTGTAAAATCTCTTTTTTCTGCCCCGGTTTAGGTGCTCCTACGTTAAAGCCGATGAGTAACCCGGTGGTGGTGGAGGAGGGGAAGAAGCTGACGATGAAGTGCGAGGCCTCGGGCACACACCCCCTCTCCTACAAGTGGTACAAAGATGGCGCTGTTCTGAAAAAGAGCAGGGAAGTCAGGATCAAAGAGAACAAGTAAGTCAGGGCGGCGAGCGGTTACTGTTGCGTTCGGTTCAATTCAGCATTAAATTTCCTACTAAGTTATCGTTACTCTGAACATCACTTCCTAGCTTTTTTAAACCGAGGCATGCGTTTTGCGTTGTTTATTATTTGATTTGAATCTCTTTAAGTTACAGAAACCTCACACATACCATTACAGTGTGGAGTTGTAAGACTTGAGAGCGGTTTTTAAAAGTCTCGGTCTCATCTCGGACTCGGTTGTATTTGTACTCGGTCTTTGTCATGGACTCGGGATTTTATTTGGAGACCAGCCGAGACAACAACTCTGAGAATATTACTATTAAAACTCTTTGAAACCGATGCAGGCATTTTGCGTCGTTTATTAATTAGTGTTTTAATAACTGCTTGTGACTCTGATATGGAGCAAAAAAGGCCAAAAGAAGCTCATTTTATAGACCAAAATCAATCCAGATCAGCTCAAAATTACCCAAAATTTGAGCATTTCATTTTCAATTGATCTGAAAATATTTTTCCCATTTTATAATGTTAGAGAGTAATCAATATGAAAAAAGTAAAAATATGCGTTATTGAATATCAAATAATTGTATTCTATATTCTGATGATCTCAGCAGCCAAGTTTGAGAAATACATTACAACTTTTGCAATTTTTTGTACTGTAATTTTTAGTACTCTTCAAAGCAAGTATTTTTACTTAAGAAAGAAGGTCGGGGCGGCACAGTGGTGCAGTAGTCAGCGCTGTCACCTCACAGCAAGAAGATTTCCTGGGTTCGATCCCCAGGTCGGCTGTGGGGTCTTTCTGCGTGGAGTTTGCGTGTTTCAAGGGTCACCTCCGGGTGCTTTGGTTTCCTTCTACAGCCTAAAAACATGCAGTTTAGCTTGATTGGTGACTCGAAATTATCCCATAGGTGGTGTGCTGGCGCCCGCCCAGGATTGGTCCCCGCCTTGCACCCGAATCCCTGGGATAGGCTCCGGTTCCAGGCGACCAGAGTTAGTGTGGTACTTTTACTTGAGTACATTTTTCTCTGGTTAATTGTACTCAAATAAAGTGTTTTAGAATGTCTTCAACCTTTGTGTCTGTGGTCACAAACTGACCAGTGCTCAGTAGAGAGGAGCTGTAGCAGACCGCGGGGTTACAGTCTGTGAAAAGTGCAGTTGCATAGTTTTTAGAAGTATTTTGAGATGTAATACCATGACAACAGGCCTCTCTAATGGCTGACATGAGCATGCTAAATAGAGGATGGAGAAGAGGCTGCCTTCTCCTGCAGCGCTCCACGTCGTAAGACATTATTGGTCACGTTCGGCACTAAAACCACCGCCGGCCCTAACGACGGCCGCAATACCGTCCATCCGCACAATAAAAGCTCCCATTTGAGAGGTCTCTGCTTGCAAGGCTAATGTCTTGTTGCTAGGTTTGGACTCGCGCCTCGTGTCGGATTTAAAGTTTTTCTGCAAACCTCTGCAAAAGTCTCACAAGTCTTTTGTCTTTTTGCAGGAAAAACTCCAGGGTCCAGATCGCCAGCGCCAGACCGGAGGACTCTGGGAATTACATGTGTGTGGTGGAGAACGGAGAAGGAAGCAGTAACAGCACAAGCACCGTTCACGTCCAAAGCTGTAAGTAGGGAGCGAGCTGAACTCTAGTTCTACCGACGCCTTACTCTCGTCCGTGTTCAAGTGCTGTTCTCAGATCAGTTCCTGTAGGGAAAACTGGTTCCATGATATTTTAAATGACTTATTTCAGTGTATTAGTTGCTAACGTACACTATGTTAGTTGCTAACGTACACTATGTTAGGTGCTAACGCACACCATGTTAGTTGCTGACATACACTGTGTTAGTTGCTAACGCACACCGTGTTAGTTGCTAACGTAGACCATGTTAGTTGCTAACATACACTATCTTAGTTGCTAACATACACCATGTTAGTTGCTACTGTACACTATCTTAGTTGCTAACGTACTCCATGTTAGTTGCTAACATACACTATCTTAGTTGCTAACATACACTATGTTAGTTGCTAACATACACTATCTTAGTTGCTACTGTACACTATGTTAGTTGCTAATGTACACCATGTTAGTTGCTAACGTACACCATGTTAGGTGCTAACGTACACTATGTTAGGTGCTAACGTGAGCTGTGACTGTCAGAGTGTTGCCCGCGGTGGACATTTAAGAACTGAAACGATCCGTTTGTTAGAGACGAGGCGCTAGGCGGAAAGCTTTCTCCTGTATCACTGCCATGTTAGGTTTGTCCTCACCTTTTTTTTCCGTGTATCCCACTTCGCTCCGCCAGACGGCTTGGCTGCCATGTTGGTTTTGATGGAGGCCTGCCATGGGGCGCACCCTTCCACCATTTGTTTCCTCAAGGGCGGATTATGCTCGTATTAGGTTTCTACTTTTTTGTCACGCGTTCACCCCGGGTTGAGAGATTACTCGTTCCTCGGTGAGGTCGGTCATTAGCAGGTGAGACACTTTGTTCCCACCGGCCTTTGAGGAGACGTGCTCCCTTTTTCGTTTTCGTCTCTCAGCTCGGTTGTCGGCGGGTCGCGCCCCGGCTAAACGGCGGCTTCAACGCCAAACTGCAGGGCTAATTAAGCTGTCTTATGGAAATGGATTAGCGTCCAGGTGCAGACCTACCTCGCAGTTGCAGGCAAGTCAAGTCGAGCGGTCAGGATTTAATTCCGTGTTCATGTCCTGGAAGTTCGGGGAGCTGCTGCCTGGGTGTTCACTGTCCTTCTTTTGTTTCCATTAGGGAAATGTGACCCACCCGTTAAGGAACAGTGGACGATATTTTGGTAACACCCAGGGAGCAGTGCTTGGGGACAGTACCTTGTTCATGTGTACCTTAATGGTATCTTTGCCGGTCTGGACCTTCTGATCATGGGGATAATTCCCTGCCCACTGATCCAACTGTGAAGAAGCAGTGGGCACGTTTTTGGCAGCACCCAGTAGGGTGTAGCAGCACTTGGGGACTGGGGCCAACTCCCTAACCCTTATGCTACCAACTGTCGTGTGTCTGCTGTCTGTGGAGCGAGTGGCATCGTTATGGTCAGTCTGGCCAAACATGACACCTCACCCTTCACTCATCCACCTCTACACCTTAAACCCTATCGAAACTGAATTGGCCAATGAGGTTGAACGTCTGTTTCTCATAAGTGTTGAGAGTTTTGCTCTCCCTGGCATGGTGCGGTTGGCATTGGAGAGCGTTTAGCGATTCTTGGCATTTCCAGGGGCTCATGGGCGGTTTTTCAGACGGCTGGTTTTGGAACGAGCAGTGCGGTGTTATATTATGTCTCATATCAGAAAGCTGGACGGCTGCCCTCACACACACACACACACACTCATACTGCACTGGAGGTCGAAGGCCAAGCTTCCCACAACAATGGTGGAACATCCAAATAAACCTTGGCGTGTGTGTGTGTGTGTGTGTGACACAGAGAGAAAGTGCAAGCCGGTGTGAGGGAACGACTGTGTATATTCATGTAGAGTGTGATGAGGACTTGAAGTCGAGTTTAACTTCATCTGGGTTTGACTGTCACTTCAGACTCGTCTCAAATGTCCCCCGGAACATCGGCACACTCGGCTCAAACGCTGGTTTTAGGATACTGTGAATGAAATGTGACAGAGAGAGAGAGAGTTAGAGATGGGAGGACAGCAGTGGAAAGCGGGTGTAGACTAAGAGAGTGATGTAGAAAGAGAGCGAGAGAGAGATGGAAAGAGAGCAAGAATGAAAGAGGAAGAAAGAGTTAAGGAGGGGTAGAGAATGAGAGCTTGTGATAGAGTGAGAAGAAGAAAGATGGAGAGACAAGAGCGAAAGTGAGACGGACCGTGAGAGAAAAAGAGAGAGATGGGAAGAGAGCAATAAGAAGAGAGCCAGAGGTAAGGAAAGGTAAAGAAAGAGAGATTGTTGCAGAAAGACGTAGATATGGGCATTATTTTGTGCCAAAAACTAAACTAACTAAATTGCGCGTTTGCCTCACTTAGGGAATTTGAGCTGTGTCCCGAGCCGCGTACTGCCGCACTTAATAGTATGCTAGGTAAGGCACGGGGTTGTAGCTTAACGGCTCTCTATGCACTAGGTAGTGCACGTGGAGAATCACATGCGCCCTATTTGAGTGACTTTTTCTTATATTTCAGTGACTTTTTCTTAAAATGTTGTGCACTACGCTCGAAATGCTCCACCCTCGCTCCACTTTTTTGGCATCGGCAGGTATATGCATGAAAAACATCGGATATCGGCATCGGCCAATAATTCCCATATTGTGCAGCCCTAGCATAGAAGGAGATTGATGGAGAGAATGAGATGAGCTGAGAGTAAGAGTGAAAGAGGGAGGCAGGGAGAGATCTAGAAGGGTAGAAAGAGCCAGAGTAAGAGCAAAGCTGGAGTAGAGAGACATGTACAGCTACAGCACTGGCTCATAGTGAATCATTTCTCTATAATGTGCCTCAAAAGAGCTAAACTTTTCAGACGTCATCTTGAGGATCAGTATTTCCATGTACGTATGTTTGCACACGTTGAAATATATCAATGCACCCTCCATCTCAATTTCCTAGTGAAATGGAAAGAAAAATGAGACGCTCATGCCGTATTTATTTGTGTTGGTGAATGTAGTTGATAGAAACGCCTCAGAGGGTTTGTGTCTTTAATTCCTGTGGTTGAACGTGGTGATGCGGAGTGTGTGCTGGCTGCTACAGGCCGGCACACCGCGTGCAGCAATCATGCATGCACGTGTTTGTCTTATTTTGCTTATGAAAGTCAACTCACTGTTCAGTACGGGTGCTGATATTTCTCGTCGAGGTGAAAATCTGTCTCACGAAATAGTGTGGCGGTATCTTAAATTCTGAGCATGCAGTGGAACTGACACTCGCTCCACTTGGTACAGCGTTATAAATGTAGCAAAAAAACAGCCAATCACGGGCTTGGAGAAAGCTGATTGGCCGATTTGGTCTCCAATCAGGTGGCTAATATGGTTCCAAGATGATATAGCAAATAGCAACACACACGTTTCCAGTATGACACCAAAAGCAGCAGCAAGAAGACGAGGTGTGTGTTATGTGAAGATTTTGGGTGTGATGTGTTCAGCAGTATCCTAGTCTAATTGTATCTGTTAATGTTCCTAAATCTGTTGACGTCGCAGAGATTACGCCTGTAACGTACACGACCAGTCAAAAGTTTGGACACATCTTCCCATTCAATGTTTTTCTTTATTTTCATTACTATTTACATTGTAGATTCTCACTAAAGGCATCAAAACTATGAATGAACTGTGTAAAGGCTATTTGACCAAGAAGGAGAGTGATGGAGTGCTGCGCCAGATGGCCTGGCCTCCACGGTCACCCGACCAAACCCAATCGAGATGGTTTGGGATGAGATGGACTGCAGAGTGAAGGCAAAAGGGCCAACAAGTGCTCGGTGTCCCTGGGAACTCCTTCAAGACTGTTGGAAAACCATTTCAGGTGACTACCTCATGAAGCTCATCGAGAGAATGCCAAGAGTGTGCAAAGCAAAGGGTGGTTATTTTCAAGAATCTAAGATATAAAACATGTTCTGGGTTATTTCACACTTTTTGTTTACTACATAATTCCATATGTGTTCATTCATAGTGCCTTTAGTGAGAATCTACAATGTCAATAGTCAAGATAATAAAGAATAAATGGGAATGAATGGGAAGGTGTGTCCAAACTTTTGACTGGTAGTGTATTTTAATGAAGATGTTGATTTTATGATGTTCAATCTGATGATTTAATGGGATGATGTTAGAAGTTAGAAGCTGATGCAAAGTAATGGTGTGAAGAGATGCAGGAGGAATCACACAAGAGAGAGTCCAGTCACTTCATGCACTAAATATGTTTCTTTAATTGAGTGTCTCGTCACAGCTCTACTGTTCAGCGTTGGAGAGTAGCTACCCAAAATTAGTGACTCTACTTACTTAGCTGTTCTCACCTAGCAGCTGTTTGTGATCGGTGTAGAATTGGTAGAAGTGGCATCTCAAAGGCTACCGTGCCCGCTGCTGGCACGCGCTTGTTGCACCACAGCACACTCTTGGCAACTGCGAGATGGAGTCGGAAAGGCAAAACAGGCAGAACATTTGACTGTCAATTACGTAGGCTGGAAACCGAAATACTCTCTACCTCCAAAATGTCACTGAAGCCTTATTATGAGTTTGATATTACACTGATAAAAGATATATAAAAATTGTTTGCATTAGGACCTGTGTCCACGAAGGCTACGCCTGTTTATAATACAATCCCTAAGAGCTTCAGCAATCAGAGCGCTAAGTGCCTTCAGTGGACACAGACGTTACAATACGTACGATATCTAAGCAATGTTTTCATTTGAGATTGATACTATGGGATTGTAGATGACTGACTTGATCTATCGTTACACCCCAGTAGTAGCTAATTTTCCTCTGTAGCTTCTTTATGAAGTCCTGCGTATAGTGCAGCTTAGATGCTTAAAATCAGAACACGCTTCATCCGTCCGTGGCGAGGGGAAACACCGAGGATCGCCCAGCAGCTCGGTTCATACAGCAGGCCGGGAGATGTCCCGAACTGACAGTGCGTGATAAAACGTTTTACCAGTCTGGTGGAAGAGGAGGAGGAGGGTGATAAAGGTAGTTGTTTTTATCGTTTGTGCTGCTCTACTGTTCTCTCTCTCATGAGGAAGAGGAGGAGGAGGAAGAGGAGAAGAGAGAGGCACTTAATTTATTCGGCCGCTGACTCGGTTGATTTCCATCCTAAGGTCATCAGTGAAATGGCTACTGCTGAAGGAGAGAGAGGGAGATGGAGGGAGGGAGGGAGAGAGGGAGAGAGGGAGGGAGGCTGCAGTGCTGCAAGGCTTCTACTGCAGCGACCCAGCCGCAGTGAGAGAGAGAGAGACAGAGAAAGAGAGGGATGGGGAGAGAATGATGCAAAAAGAGCAAAGGATGAGGGAGAGTTTAGGAAATGTAGGAAGATGGAAAGATAAGGAGGAGTAAAGAAATGGGAAGAAAGGAAGGGCCAAGGAGGGAGGGAGAGACAGAAGTAAGGAATGGAGGAGAGAGAGAGAGAGAGAGAGAGAGAGAGAGATGGGAAAAGAGAAAAAATGCAAGACCGATGGGGGGAGAGAGACAGCGGTAATGAGAGGTAGAACAAGAATGATTGAGGAGAGAGAGGGAGAGAGAAAGAAAGATGGAGGAGAGAGCGAGCAAAAGTGAAGGAGGGAGTGAGACAGGAGTAAGGTGACTAGTGTGTGTGTGAGAGACAGAGAGAGGGCAAGAGCAAGGGAGCGGTAGAATGAGAGAGAGAAGAAGAAGAAGGAGAAGATAGCAGTGTGACGGGGAGAGAAACTGAGAAAGAAAGGAGAGAGCTGTAACAAGATCCAGCGAGATGGAGGAGAGAAAGAGAGGTGTGATGGAGGAAAAGAGACTGAGTGAAAGAGTAAGAGAGAGATTGTAAGTGATGGGGGAAAGAAAGAGAGAAAGGAAGAGAGCAAAAGTGAAGGAGGGAGAGAGACGGGGGTAGAAAGAGAGAGCGAGGGAAGAAGAGAGCAGTGTGACGGAGAGAGAGAGAGAAAGAGACATGGATGGAAAAAGAGTGATGGGAAAGAAAGAGAGAAGGGAAGAGAGCAAGAATGATGGAAGAAAGAAAGAGAGAGTGATAGGTAGAGAGCAAGACGAAAAAAGAGAGAGAAACCGACGTAAAGCGTGATGGAGAGAAAGCAGTTGACGCGGAAAAAAGAGAGATGACTAAGAAGTGATAGAATAAAAGAGTGATTGATGTGGAGAGACTGAGTGAGAGATAGAGAGAGAGTGTGTGTTTACATGTTCTCACGGGTCACAGGTCGCAAGATAAGCGGTCGCCCCCGGCAGCAACACGTCAGCATGGTCGCCGTTGACGACGGTTGTGTTTGTTGGGCCTGCAGCTGACCTTTACCTTCACCGCATCCTCATTACAGGAGCCTGGAGGCCAAGCGTTTGGGGTCGGAGACGATGTAGAAACATTCGCACTCCCTCGCCATCGCTCGCTCGCCTTTCCAACAACAAAAGCAATCGTCCAGAAAATTACCGCCAACGTCCGTCCTGCACTAATGGAAAAATTGCTTTCTCATGCAAGGGCGGAGCGGATCAACACTCGCGGGGGAACGAGTAATCGTCCTTACGAGCTTCAAATCGCACCGCCTGATCGAACCATTTGCATTTACAGCGTTTAGCAGCCGCTCCCATCCAGTGTGTCTTCAGACGACAGCGAGAGACTCACTTCTGGTAGCAGGAAGAAGTTGGTTCCACCACTGAGGAGCCGACACTGAGAAGAGTCTTAACGCACGTTGTCCTCTTCTTTTGAGCATCGGTGGTGTGAGACGAGCAGCGCTTGATGCTCTGAGAGGACGTGTGATACGCTGCTTATTAAGCGAGGAGGTGCAGCTCGGTTCTTGGCTTTGAAGGCGAGTGTTCAGGGTTTGATCCTCATGCCAACAAACACAGGGAACCAGCGCAGGTTCTGTAGTAAAGGCAGCTGTGTTTTAGAAGATGTCTTGGTGCCTTCAGTGGAAGTCCAGCAATAGAGGGTTGGAGTTGTCCAGCTTAGAGATGACCAGAGAAAGTAGCAGTAGCTGAGTAGTTTTCATGGAAGTGATGTAGAACCAGTTTTTGAAAGTCTTGGTCTCTTATTGGACTCGGCAGTGTTAAAAAGTCTTATTTTTGGTCATATTCGGCCGAAAAGTTTTTTGTGGCATCCAATATATATTTCAATCAAGGAGACCATTCAGTTTTAGATGACAAGTAATTTTATTTGGCAAAAACAAGCTGTCTTTAGTGTGTATGTGATAAGTTTTGGAGGAAGCCCGTCGCTTGGTCGTTGGTTCCCTCGTCTCTGAAGCCGGCAGATCTGGCTGGGAGACCAGGCAGGAAGGCGAAGGAGCCTGCCCCGGACCAAGACGGGAAGCCGAAGGAAGGTGGTGGAGGGGAGGAGGCGGGTGAAATTGAACAGTGGGCCAGTTGGTAGCATAGTGGATAGGGAGTTCACCCTGTGATCGGAAGGTCGCTGGTTCGAATCCTGGACCGTCCCCAAGCACTGCTCCTTTACGGATGTGCCAAATCCAGAGGACACATTTTGCTGTGGTGCGATCTGCAGCAATTCCGCACGCGAGAGATCGGCAGCCGCGGGGATTCCTTCTTCTCTCAGAAGATTCCGGATTGACGGATGTCTTCGTCAGGAGATCGAAGGGAAATACGTGCTCTCCGCCGCAGAGGACGCGCAACGCCAGAACCTTGGAAGGAGGGACGAAACACCCCAAAGGAGGAGGAGAATCAGAGTCAGACATGACCCGGAAGGTATGGAGCCAGAGAGCAACGATACGGGACGAAGCACGAAATCGAACAGCTGTAATGGCAGAGAAGAAGGCCAGTTTTACTGCTTATATACAGAACTAGGAGTTATGTGATTGGACGTGCCGACGCTCATTAGGTCTCCTTGTTTGGACTTCCGTATTCACTTTCATATATATATATGTGTGTGTGTGTGTATAATATAAAACTATACAGCTGTCAAATGAAAACCACATATTTCATCACAAGTCATAAAGTAATGCCGTAAAAAATGTCATAAATCATCATAAAACGGTCGGTTTTATTAGTAATTATCGGTAACGGAACAAAAATGTATCGATGGACCCCTAGTGCAGCCCCTTCAGAGAGCGACGGAATGGAAAAAGAGAGAGAAAGAAAAGGAGAAAGAGAGCATGAGATCAGAGGGGAATGTGTTGATGGAAAACGCAGCTGGGCGGTTGATTGTTCCAACCTCATCAGTCATGCTGGGGCCCACCAGCAGCAGTCGTCACACATACACACACACACACACACACACTTCTGCTACCACACACACAACACCTGCCTGCATGATGAAAGCTAATCCATTTCTGCCCAACTTGTCTAGTGTAAACCATCACTTACCTCTAATGCAGGTTTTTAACCTTCGCCAGCACTCAGGCTCTGTCATTCACTCCTGCCGTCGCTCCCTCTCTCCATCTCATTTCCTGCGGCCTTCTTGTCTTTCATCTGTCGGCTGAAACAATGCTCTCTCTCTCTCTCTCTCTCTCTCTCTCTTTCTGTTCCGTCAGCTTTCTTACACCACATACAGGCATCAGGAACTTTTTTTTTTACATAACACACGTCTACCCACCTCCTCCTCTTTATCTCTCCTTTCTTCTTTCTCTCTCTCTTTCTTCTTTTGATCCTCCTCTTCTCTTCAACCCCTATTCTATCACTTTCAGCAGAAGTGACAAGACGACACAGAAACGACTCAATTAATTGTGGGGAATTAATTGTCCATTAAATTAATTATTCATAAAGATTCCCAAATCATCTGGAAATGTTTTGAAAAATGAAAAAGCAAAACATTACTGGTTGAAAACCTCCGTTGTAATCGATTATGGTCTGCCATTACATCGATGCAAAATCGTCCACGTCTGCATTGCGATGCAAATTAATTTCAACATCCCTAATGGAACATTCCCAAAAGCATAGTGAAATAAGCCTTCGTGTGAGCGTCTGTGTTTGGTCTCTGTTGTTCCGGTCAGGACAGAGGTGGAAAAGTCTGGCTTCGGAAGGTAAAAGTTCCTGCTTTGTTTTCTCATAATCCATTTTACATTGAGTATCTCGCTAAAAAATTGATTTGAGACGCTAATAACAGTTTTTAACATGAGCCTCCACGCGTCGTAAAGTCTCTGTTAACGTTGATGAATGTGTTGGTAAAATGTATATAGACGTTAAATAAAATTTGTGGCCCTTTAATAAATTGTTGAGGGCTAGAGCATTTCCTGCTTTGTAATATACGTCATGTCTGATCCGCATGACGAGTGTGTTGGAGTGTGTGTGTGTTGAGTGAGTCACAGCGAGTGTTTTGGATTACAGTGCTGCCTACACACTTACACTATAGGTCACCGCTGCGCCTATTTAACCTTTGACCCGAAGGTCAGATTCTTTGGCCTGTGTGGATGGATGAGTAAGGCGTCTTGCACATACGGAAGTGGAAACACACACACACACACTCGTCGTACCAGCGTACCTGCCTTTGAAGTTGAGGTCCATCCGAGGCTAGAGCTGATACAAGGCATGTGTTGGCGTGTGTGTTGGTGTGTATATGTGTGTGTGTGTGTGTGTGTGCGCGCATACGTGTGTGTGTGTCCTAACTCAGTGCATCATCCTACTCCTGGTGGTCTCGTCCACTGAGTATTCATTACTTCATTAAGCCTGTTTTGTTGGGTCGAGCTCTGGTTTTCACATCACACTGGACACAAGTGTGTGTGTGTGTGTCTGCATTTGTGTTGGTGGAGCTGCAGCTGGCCGTGACAAGCTGGGCAGCTGTAAAGAGGAGGCCAGGCGGGCACAGCTGTAGAGACATGGTTGTAGACGCCGCACTCACAACTGAACTCCGACGTTTTCACGCCCACCGCAGTGTGTGGGCGGCAGCCTGAGTGCGTGTGTGTGTGTGTGTGTGGGGGTGGTGTATACGTACACACACCCCATGTCCATCCTGGGGGTGTGCGTGTGTGTGGGGGTTGGTGGTCGTGGTGGCACTCTGGCGCCTGGGTCAGTAGAAGACCAGAGGTATGCTGTCACTCCACACCAGCCTGAGCCAATGTGTGTGTGCTTTGGAGTGGGTGTGTGTATTGGAGGAGTGTGTGAGCGTAACGGCAAGCCGAGCCGGTCAAATAGGAGAGGAATGGGGGTCTTTACTGGCTGAGCGCATTTAGTCCTAAGGAGCAGGCGGACGGGGGGATTTTTACCACCTCCGATGGACCCCGATGTGCCCGTTTACCCTCTGCCCACTTTGCTGGTGTCGCTGTGCGAGGGTCCGAGGCCTGCCATCGTATCCGGCGTGACGCCCGTCTCTCCGAGGACCCGGGGGCGGTCTGGATACTGTCGCCGGGGCTACGGGGTACCATGCGGGCGTCGAACCTCTTTCCTCCTGCTTCCCACCTTCCTCCTCCTTTTCCTGCTGTTGGCCCTGGGCACTTGTTTACTGCTCCTGCGCCAGGCCCTGATCCAGGGCACCGATGCCAACAGCGATCCGGATCGGTTGGACCTCCTCAGAGGTGAAGAAGAGGAAGAAGAAGAAGAAGAAGAAGAGAAGGAGGAGTGGCGGGACATGGAGGATGCTTCTCCTTCGTGGATGCTCCTCACGTCTACGAGCGTCTCCGTCTCCACAATGTTGTCCCTTCAGCAGGAAGGTGATGATGAGGATAAGGAGGAGAAGGAGGAGGAGGACGTGCCCACACTAGGCACCGCACTGGCATCGTCTGACCTCGCGCCCTCTTTTACAGCGGGTAAGTAAGTAACTGTGTGCCCCCCTCGGCTCCTCCACCTGTTTACATGCTTGGTGCCTCTGTTGTGCAATCGCATGCAAAAGCGCCCTTTTGATTCGCCTCCCGAAACGTTTGTTGGGACAAGACCGGGCACATCAGCTATGCAGCGAGGGAAAGAAAGGACAAAAGTGTGGGGGGAAGAGAGAAATAAGGGCACGTTCGTCAATGCAAAGAGTTTACACAGGGTTGAGGGACTTCTTCTATTTCTTCTATCTGAGACAACGTCCTGCTGGGGGTTTGGATTCATGCTAATTTCATTTTAATCAGTATGACGCAGCTCTCATATGGAACGCCATCATGACAAAAACGTCAAAAATGAGTTATCGGCCAAAAATGAGTCCAAATTGGCTTGAAAATTGTCAAAACGTCAGTATTTCTTCCTATTCCATTGATCAGAAAATATTTTTACCCATTCTCTATTGTTAGAGAGTAAAAAAGAATTATAGAAAAATGCATTGTTATAAAATAATTTTATTCGAGATCCTGATGGATTCCAAATGGATAAAGAAGTGTTTCCACCTGCCACTAACCTCATTTTTCTTCATAGTGCTAAGCCAGAGAATGTCTCTGCAAAATAAAAACTCTGCAAGTCAATAAAACAGACACTGTTCTTACTATTTCTAGTAGTTACATCTACAGTTTCAGCAGTTTTATATTACATAATGCTAAAAAAAGGAAAACTGTCTACACACGCAAATCAGTCTTCATCAGAAATGGGCTGATTTCAAGATTGTGTCAGCATTTACACATCAAACTATGAAATCTGAGTAGCGCAGGACGTCCAGAACGCAACAACATGAGGCATGTATGGCTAATGTTACGGCTCCCAGGAACTGGTAGACAACAAACAAGATGACCTGCATTAAGCAGAAAGAATTTGAGCAGTTGGACACGATGCGTTGCATTTCGTCTCCAAATTGCTTCTGAGGAAGACGATGGAAACGCAAATGTTCCTTTCCTCTGTTAATACATTACCAATTCCTTACATAATTACATATTTTATATCTATATCGATACGATCACATGAATATATTTATGAAACCCAAAAGACCCCTTTGGTCATATGTGATCACCCTTTTTCTTAAAAGCTGCGTCACACCCACATCTACACACACACACTAGAATAAGCCTAAAATTAAAGTTAGAAAAATGCTGCAAATTCTCTCAGGGCTGTAGGGGTTAAACTCCTCGTTAGCTCGCGTCTAATGATGAGCTCGGTTATTTGCGGAGGTGGGAAGTAAGGAAGTACGATTACTTTGTTACTGCACTTATGTAGAATTTTTGTGAATTTTAGATTTGAGTGAATTGTTGGCAATGATATTAACCAGACGGATGCGATCACAACTATTAATGCAAATCCCAGCAAATTTATCGTGACCTTGCAATTTTGACCAATTACCACAACTTTTCCGCAATTTTTAACCAATTGTTGTCGTTTCCCGCAAAACGTTTAGCCATATTTCAGCAAACTCACTTCTTTGTTACATTTGGAAGATGCAAAAAAACATGATGCCTCACGTTTACCTTCAGAATTAACTAAATGATTAAAGGTTAACACAGATAATAGTGGTTTTGTCAGTCAGTCATTCATTATCTGAACCGTTTGATCCCTATCGGGGTCACGGGGGAAACCAGAGGCTATTCCAGGAACTACGGGCGCGAGGCGGGGACCAACACACCGCAGGGCGCATAGTGGTTTTGTTCCCTTCGTTTTAATGAATTGTTAAGAAATAGTTATAAATGGGTAAAAATCGTAACTTCTTTCCACAACTTTGACTTGCTCCCGCAACTTCATTGCAACAAAACGCCTAAAAACACCACAACTTTCAATGGAATTTTTCAGAAAATGCACCAGAAAATCAGCCATTTTAAGCAGCAACAATCCCAAAAAATGCCCGCAAAATCCTGGAGGGAGCGATTAACGTCAGGACCAATTTCAAACCTAAATTTGTGCTGTAAAAACATAAAAACTATTAGCAGTTGCTGCGAACTGCATGATGTTACAGCTTTTATCAGAAACGTTGGAACTTGTGAGGTCTGACAACGATTCTTGGCAAATGCACAGTGAAGACGCTGTGTCCAGTGTTAAATCTTGGTTGAGTTGAATCAGTACTTGTTTTTTACACCAGCATCTGTACTTCTGCTAGAGTGTAGTATGTGTGTACATTTGCCGCCTCCTGCTTCTGTGTTGTAAAAGTCAGAAGGTTTTATGGAGCAAATCTCGGAGGTTTTCAACTCTCTTAACCTGCAGCTCTCGCCCCTGTGCGCTTGTAACGTTGAGTCCTTTTGAAGTTTTTCAGGTGGGTGGCCGGGTGCACGGACAAAGCATGTGGACAGAATGAAGCAGCTTGCCTTCCAATACATCTCACATCCATCTCTTTAAGGAACAAGTCTCTTTAAAGAAAACATCTATTATCTGCACGCTATAGTTTTCCGTTCTTGATGTTATCGTTTTCAGTAATACTGAAAACATGGGATCAAATCTTTTGTTTTCTAAAGGTGCAGTTTGTTATCTGTACATAAAAGTGATCCGAGTCCCCAGCTGTTTTAGACTTAGTCCTCCTCGACAAGCTAAATTTTACCCCGGAGTTCATACTGTAATACATATAACACTAATACCTCGTCTGACGTCGTTAATTGGTTCCAGAACACTTGGAGTTAAGGGTCTTGCCCAGGGACCCAATGGTGGTAGTGGCAGAGGCGGGATTCAAACCCATGACCTCTTGGTCCAGAGACGAGGGTCCTAAACACTAGACCACTACTAATGTACATATTACAGTATTTTACATATTTAACATTTCATTTTATTCATTCATTCATTATCCGAACCGCTTAATCCCAACTGGGGTCGCAGGGGGACCGGAGCCTATCCCGGGAACCACAGGCGCAAGTTGGGGTACCAACCCTGGGCAGAATTTTTAAAAAGTTTTTATTTTATAAATAGTGACGTAACCTTAAAAAAAAGTTGCAAGTTGAAACAACGTAACCCAAGGTCTTAGGACCTGTGTCCACCACACACGGTTTTCGCGTTGAGAGCGGTCGAAACCTCACTTTATTACCACTTTCTGTGAGCTTGTTGTTGCTAAGTTATGAAAAGCGTCATCGGGCACTTCCACATTTGTTCTTATTTCATGGAAACATTGTAACGTGTTCCTTTGAGATCAGTAGTTTAGCCGACATAAAGGAGGTTATCTTTACAAAGAAGATAAACTGCATCTTAGCATTAGTAGCAACATTTGAACTAGATACTCGCATGTCTTCCAGACGTAGAGATTGGGTGCATGAGATAAACTGCGCAAGAAAACAGCTGGGAGAGTAGCACCGATTAGGGGTTTGATCACATAATTGTAGTTACTCGAACTGTGTAAATAAAGCCGAAATAAGCTTCTCCAGATGCTCCAGATACGCCGTCATTGTTGTCAGTGAGTTCTTGACTGTATATGTCCCGCCCCTCCCTCGATTTTGATTGGCTAACAAGAGAGAAGTGACATTGACGAGGCCAGGGCTGTCCTAAAAGTTGATGCGGTAAAAAAAAGTCCTCTCCATCGGCATTTTTATTCCGCTGAAGCTGCTTAGCTCTGAACGCTAAAGCTCATAGGATTTGTATTAAGAATAGGTGCTGCCAGCGCAAAAACCGTGTTTGGTGGACACTGGCCCTAATGGTTGACTTTTCACTTCTACTAGTCATTGTCTTTGTTGGGAATCTTTATCTTGTCAAAATCTGGGGCAGGTGGTAGTGCAGTGGTTAGGGAGTTGACCCTGTGATGGGAGACCCAATCAGAGAAAAGGTACCACTGAGGTACTCATGAGAAAGGTAGCGTCTCCAAACTTTGCTTCCCAGGTTCTGGAAAAAAGTTGCTCACTGCTCTTTTACAGATGGGTCAAACGCAGAGGTCACATTACTTTTGTTGCACATTTCATTCTTAATGCAACAGTGAAATACTTTTTAAAGCAGTCGTTTGCCAGACTCACTGATGAGGAAGTGGCTTTTTGGACTGAATTTTGAACTGAATTTGTTTGTCACGTCTTCAATAGGTTCAAAAGTTGAAAACCTTTCCGTGCAGATTTGAGGAGACGTCTGTAAGCAATTTGGTAATAAGGGAAAATTGCGGTTCATCCAGAAAAGGTGCACTTTTAGGAGGTTCAGAGTCTTTTCTGTTTGCTATTTTTGATTCCTGCTCATGTGCAGGACAACAGGACGTCTTTGAGCTCCGATGAAGAGGTTCAGAGAGTTGCGTGGCAAGAAAAGGGAAAACTGCAGGACGGACATTTTGCTTTACTCTTTCGTGAAGTTATTTGTCAGAGCGAAGAAGCTTGGGGGCAGTTTTAAGCTCTTCTTCCAGAGCGGATCTATCTTTTGATAGCTGTGTGTGAGTTATTGTCTCGGGTGGAAACATGAAAGTCAGCCAGTAGCCAAATCAGAGATCTTGGGGAGATAATGAGTGAAACAGGACTTTTAAATCACTCAGGAATGTGGCGTCTCTCTACAGCTGCATTGTGCTGCCGCATATTTGCTTCATTGCTCCCCTCCCAATAACAGCTTCATGTCTTCCGTGTTGCAATCATGTTGCCTGTTTTGCTGAAAGGAGATAAAAATCATATTCACCGTGAGACAAAAAAGAGGCCTTTGTACTTTTGTCCATAACTTTGGCAAAATGTTTTTACTGTTGCATTCCAAATTTGCAAACAAATGTGTTTTTTTGTTGCTCATCATTACCTTAAAGAAGTAGCTACAATATCTTGCAAAACCCGCCAAAATAATTTTATAAAATTGTCTGGGCACAAAATAATGATCGATTATTTTTTCATGTGTACATATATATATATGTAATATATATATATATATATATATATATATATATATATATAACTGTAATGTAATTGTTATGGTTTTTAGGGGTCCAACTGTAAGTCATAGAAGGTCAAAAATCAGAGTGATCGGCCAATAAATGGGGCTATAGCAAAGGAAAAGTCATTTGACCACTAGGGGATGCTTAGAAGGCACTTATGACATCACATAAATTTCTGTGCTTTCATAACAGAGCTTTTATAAATGACATTAAATTATCGTAAACCAACCATTTCTTATATGAACACTGTTAGAGATTAGTTTCTTCCATAAAACACAAATTCTCATTGAAGCTGTTATAACAAAAATAAACTTGAACACCAAGTCACAAACTTCCATTCGCATCTTTAATTCTTTTTCCCATATCATTTCACTTTATTGTTCTTCTCTTGATATGATGAATATAGTTATGTGGTTTTATGTCACTTTTATGTTCTACATTATGATACGATTAATGTAGTTAATTAAACTAGATGGAAATAGATACTGATACCATCTAAACTATATGGTGCTCTAAAACGCTGCATACGTTTAGGTGATGTCATAATAGAATATTTTTGTTTGACTTCTGACTCACTGACTGCTCTCTTTGATGCTTACTGCATCAGCTGCAACTGTGCTGCTTTTTACGACGTACGCTTGACCCCCTTTATTGCAGCTTCATTGATTTTTTGTTTGTGATCATTTCATCATTTGATGGTTATTTTCATTGAAGATATTGTAGCTACTTATTTAAGATGCTAGCAAGCAGTATCATAATAAAATTCACATTTCTAAAGGTAAAGTAATTATTATTATTATACACTGCACCTTAAACGTGTAGCTATAATACCTTGTGACAAAACACTATTTTCAACTTAAACAATGAACAATAAAACCTCAATTTATGACTGAATGCGACAGAAATTATCGGTTACCAATTATCTGCAAATATCACTGATCATCTCGCCTTTACTGCTTTGAGCTGTTTTAGTGTTTTGCATAATAATCACTTTACAAATTTAATTCTCATTGCAACAGTAAAAGAATTTATAAATCCATCAACATTTGCCAAAGTTATGCTCAAAGTTAAGTGCTCTAAACTGAATTAGAGCCAGTGTTCTTGGTGCTGTGCAAACATGCATGCTATCAACTGCTAGACATTAAAGCACACACACAGAGAGACACACACACACTGTGCCAGGTTAAAGTCTGATCAGACGATGCCCCGTAGTCTAAGAAAACTAATGCTACCAAAAACCTATCTTGCTACCCGCGTTTTTCTTTTTTTTCTGCCCCTCTCGGTCGGGCCACATGTGTTTGTTTAGGGGCATGTGAAAGGGAGACGACTCCTCCAAAGCGCCCTTTTAAAAGCCAGGGATGTTTCAGATAATGGAAAGCACACAAAATCAGCAAGAATGCATGCAGTATAAATTGACCTTCTGGCAAAGTGATAAGGGATCCCTTTCCCGGCCCGTAACGAGAGACATCTCCAGAAGTCCGTGCCAAGGCTCGCCTAGGAGGTGGGTGGGATGGGAAAAGAGGCGTAGGTAGGGGATTTGTCTGGGAAGGTGGGGGGCAGTAGAGTGGCAGGAAGGCCTGCGTCAGCCAAATGTCTCCAAAGCGTTGTTTGTCAGCTGCTGTCTTTTGGTGTTCCGACTCTCTACGGCTTCGGCATTCCAAAAGCTTGTTTGCACATCACATTCAGATTTTCTTTCACATCCCCTGGAGTAAATGAGGCAGCGTTCATCAAAAAAAGGAGGCATGTAAGAAGCAATGTTCACCAAGACTGCAGGAAAACTTTACCCATGACCAAAAAATGTCTTAAGAAAGAAATTTACTCAAAGTTTTGTAGGTATTGTAAAACATTTGAAAGATTACTTACCTGGCCCCAAAAAAAGCAAATGTGCTAAACAAAATATCTGTAAGAGGCAAATAAAGCAACAAAAATGTTTGTGTTAGGCCAACAAAGTAACAAAATGTTTGTAAAAAGCAACAAAGTAACAAAATGTTTGTAAGAAGCAACAAAGTAACAAAATATCTGTAAGAGGCAACAAAGTAACAAAATGTTTGTAAGAAGCAACAAAGTAACAAAATATCTGTAAGAAGCAACAAAGTAACAAAATGTTTGTATGAATCAACAAAATATTGATAAGTAGCAAGAAAATGTTCGTAAGAAGCAGTGTTCCCCAAGACTGGAAAACCATTTGTAAGAAGCAAACGTAAGTAATCATTGATTCCTCGGTCACTGCCACGTCGCCCAAATCCTCACCCTCAGCCTCGCGTCCATGAGGACTTACTCAGCCCTAAGCATGTGTGCAAGGATCGTGCCTCCAAAAGGATGAAGAAAACACTCAAAGCAACAGGGACCTCTCCTTTCATTTTTACGACCCCTTTGGAGAGCGTGGAAAGACAGACATGTTTATGAAGTGTTCCAGATGGCCCCCTTTTCTAACCCCCCCGCTCTGCACCACTCACTCCCACTCCCACTTCTACGGCCATCAAGGATTAATCAAACATGAGAAACGCGCTCACCGGCCAAACCCATGGGGTTTCCAGGCGGAGAGTGACCCTGGTTCGGGCCAATGAGGTCAGATGAATTCGGCAGCCGCAGTTAGGCCCGAGGAACCTGGCCACGTTCGTGCAAGAGAAACGTAACCCAGCCGGTCACCGTAAGAGTCAGAACCTCCGGGCGACATTTGGTAAAGACAATTAGTTGGACGAACAGTTGTGGTTCGAGTCCTAGTAAACCTGACCTTGCTGGTTCATGAGATGCAGCGTTTTCCAAAAAACGAACTTTTCATGAAACTGAAAACAACATTCACCAAAATGTTTGTAAGCAGCAGTGTTTCCCTTGACTGACAAAAACGTAGGGGCCGTTGGTAGTGTCGCGGTTAGAGATTTGCTGCCATGATTGGTGGGTCACTGGTTCAAGTCCCGGACCGGAAAAGGTGCCACTGAGGTACTCGTGAGCAACGTACCATCCCCAATCACTGATCCCTGGGCACTGCCAAAAGCTACCCACTGCTCCTTCATGGATGGGTCACTTTTTTTTGGGATTGGTGGCATAACGGATAGGAAGCTGGCACCATAGTCTTAAGGTTCCCAGGTTGGTAAAGGTACCACTGAGGTACTCATGAGCAAGGTACCATCCCCAAGCATTTCTCTTCTGGCGTTGGACACCTGAGCAAGAAGTCACTCTGGATAACAAAATGATGGAAATGCAAATGGAACTACATTATTTACAGCAACTGCACAGAAGCAAATCCTAAATTTGCATCCTCCAGCCCAATTTTGTTCCCCTTCGTCATCAGATCAAGCGGTGAACGTCAAAGGATTTCCCTCGCTTTCTTTTTATCACACTATTTTGTTCCTCTCTGGTGCTTGCAGCCTCAGCAGCTATTTACCACTCACACACACAAACACACACACTGGACCTCCAACGGTGAGGTGATAAATATCAGATGCATGCAGGAATACTGTAGAGTCGTGTAGTTGTCAAAACTCTGCGAACGAAGGAAGAAAAATCTGGCACGTCTCGCTGGACTAGAGGCAGCGACATGACAAGCGTGAATATAATTAACTGCTAACAATGCAGAGTTTGGGGGAAAATAAGACTCCACCTTGTGGTATTAAAGCCTGCCTTTTAGGAGCTGCTGAAAACGCTTTTTGGTACGTCCTGCAAAGCAGTGGGGGTTTGATGATGTAATCTGAGCTTCCAGTTAAAGATGGTTGCCGATGGACTTTTACTTAAAACTGAGAATGAGAATTAATCTGGAACTTAAATTTTTTTTTTTAATGATGACCCAGTCTTTGATATTACGAGGAGTTGGCCTTGTGATAAGAAGGTCACCGGTTCAAGTCCCTGGACTGGTAAAGGTACACCACGGTATTCATGTGCAAGTTACAGGCCCCAGAAACTGCTCCCCAGGTGCTGCCAAAAAGATGCCCACTGCTCCCTCACGGATGGGTCAAATGCAGAGGTCACATTTTTGGAGCAGTTGGTAGCACAACAGTTAGGGATTTGGCCCCAAGATCAAAAGGTCACTGCTTTAAGACCCTGGACCAGAAAAGGAACCACTGAGGTACTTATGAGCAAAGTACCATCCCCAAGCACCCCAAATGCTGCTAAAGCTGCCCACTGCTATTTCATGGATGGGTCAAATGCAGAGGTCACATTTTCGAGACAGTTGGTAGCGTAACAGTTAGGGAGTTGTCCCTGTGATCGGAAGGTCATTGGTTCAAGACCCCGGACCAGGAAAGGAACCGCTGAGGTACTCCTGAGCAAGGTACCGTTCCCAGGCACTGCTCCCCGAGTGCAAATGCAGAGGTCACATTTTTGGGACAGTTGGTAGCGTAACGGTTATGGAGTTGGCCGTCCTGGAGTAGATTAAGGAACAGGAACTAGAGTTGACCAAGGGGGAAACCTGCAAAAGTTTACGCTTTCTTAAAAAGTTCCTGGTTCCTGAGAGTTCATACAACAGTAACTGGGTTAATGGAAAAGAAGCAGGAAACCCAGGTGTTGGCATTGTTCCTTTAAGGTCATGCATTCCAGATGTGCTGCTTGCCCTTCTCGCTTTAACTCTTTGTTGCTTTGTTGAGATTAGTAAATGTAGATCTAGAATACAAGACCATTAAGTCTTACATTCTAACAGGGCAAGCAGCACATCAAAAATGCAAGGTCACCGTCCCTTTAATGCCTTCAATTCCAGATGCTACTACTTACCCCATGAGTGTCAAATTTTTTGTTGCATTGTTGAAATTACTTATTGCAGATCTAGAATGTAAGACCATAATATGGGGCAAGTAGCATGCAAAGCACTGTCCCTTTAATGTCTTGCATTCCAAATGCACTACTTGCCCCATGAGTGCCCACTTTGTGGTGCTTTGTTTAAATTTGTTATTGCAAATCTAGAATGCAAGACCATAGTGAGGCAATTTGCTCATCTAGCTAATGGGGCAAGTAGCATATGTAGCATGCAAGGCCACAGTCCCTGGAAGGTCTTGCATTCCAGATGTGCTACTTGCCCCATTATCTTTCTCTTTTTTGCTTTGCTGAGATTGGTTAGTGTAGATCTAGAATGCAAGACCATAATGGGGCAAGTAGCACATCAAGAATGCAAGGCACTGTCCCTTTAAGGTCTTGCATTCCAGATGCTCCTACTTGCCCTATTAGCCTTCATTCTTTGTTTCTTTGTTAAGATTAGTACAGATATAGAATGCAAGACCACTCTAATGGGGCAAGTAGGAAATATTTAATGCAAGGCCACTGTCCCTTTAAAGTCCTGCATTACTGATGTGCTACTTGCCCTTTCTTTCCTGAGTTTAGTCAGTGTAGATCTAGAATGCAAGACTATAAAGCATCTTGCATTCTGATGGGGCAAGTAGCACATCTACCTAATGTGGCAAAAAATTCATGGGGCAAGTAGCACACATAGAATGCAAGACGACTGTTTCACTCTTTGTTGCTTTCTTGAGATTAGCGGATAGTAGACCGTAAAGAGTGTTGCATTACAATGGGGCAAGTATCACAGATTGCTACTGGGGCAAGTAGCACCACTGTTCCTTTATGGTTTTGTATTCTAGATGCTACTTTCCCCTATAGTTCACCATAGATCAGGACCATAAAGGATCTTGCATTCTGATGGGGCAAGTAGCACATGTGGAATGGTAGGCAGTTGTTCCTTTATGCTCTTGCATTCCAGATGTGCTACTTGCCCCATTAGCTTTCACTCTTTGTGGCTGTACTACTTGCCCCATTAGCTTTCACTCTTTGCGGCTGTGCTACTTGCCCCATTAGCTTTCACACTTTGTGGCTGTACTACTTGCCCCATTAGCTTTCACTCTTCGTGGCTGTGTTGATGTGAGTTCAGTCTTAAGCAGCTCTGAGCTGGATTTGACAGGATTGTGGTTTTATACAGTAACTCGGCGAGCGTCGGCCCGTATGGGTGGAGTGTGGCAAGAGAATGAAAGGTTGGCACAGTGCCAGCTCCTCCTGTGCCCGCTGCAGGCCGGACGAGAGCCTTTAATACCGCACACTCACAAGGCACTGCTCACTTTACTTCCCAAAAAGCCCCTAAAAGAGACTAGTGATGCTGTTATAGTATAAATGATTTTAGGAAGCATGTTTTTTAATATACGTTGCACAGTTTAAGAAATGAATGAGGCTGAATTCACCGCATGTTAAACTTGGATAAATATGTATGTGACAAAATTGCCAAACGTGAAGCAGAGCTTCTGCAAAGTGCGTCAAACACGGTATTTGTCGCAGAATAGAATATCGGTTTTACAGTATTAAATTAATTATGAACTGACATAGTTGTAACAACTGACAAGTTCATAAGAGGTCAGCGCATGCCAGAATAGATGATAAAAATGCCTCTGTTTATATTAGATATGAAAAACCTTATGCAAATGCAGCTTTTGAGCATGTGTGACGCTAGACAGTGTTTGAGTCCACAGATGGAATGATTAATAATAAAGTGCATGAATATGAATATAACGAAAGCTTTTTCAACTCGAATGGGGCACTCCTTAGATCAGCTAGGTACAGGTCTGATGTGCTTAGACATGAAAAATGTGCTTCTGGATTATTTCAGGAAGTTTTGCAAGTCCGGCTTTGTCAAATTTTATTTACATTTTTAGTTTATGGAAGAAAGTCTCTGAGGCAATCTGAAACACCAAATCCGTGAAGCGCTGATGTAACCATCACCTCCGCCGGCTTTGATGCTTCGCCAGCCGCTTTGCGTTAGTATTTGCGTTACGAAATTTTCTGACAGACTTCTGTAAAATGCGTTCACGGCCCACTGATTTAAAAAATGCAAGGCCGACTTCTCCAGCCCGCTGCTCGGTGGCTCTTGGTTGTGATGACTTTCTTCCAGTGTTGCAACTTCTGCACTTCTGGAGGCATTTCAAATCAAATTTACAAACTTCTACGGTTAGGGTTAGGGTTAGACCTGAACTGGAAATGGTTAAGCCTGACACAACTTTTGGTTTGTTGAAGCTTATTTTTTGTTCTTTGTGATTCTCATGATCAGTAAAGGTTCACGTTTCTTTCATTAGTGCTTAAAACATTGTCAACCTTTTTTGGGGGGATTGGTATTACTGCACTTTAAGAGCTTTTCACCACTCTCCCATTGGTCAGAATTCCTTTTTCCTCTCGTGAAGGGATCTTATCACAAACGGCAATTGAGGCGGACTGTTTAGCAGTTTATCTAGTTAACTACAGACTTAAAAGCTTGAGTCGAACTTCTTTTAGCTCCCGTCTGAAAGGCTTCTTTAGTACTTATTTTAGAACTGAAGAAGCCTGTCAGATAAGAAGTAAAACATCTTTAGGAACCTAACAGAAGTCCAGTTGCTTTCAATTCACCTTCTCAAGATTGCCATGTGATGGTGATGGTCTAGTGGGAGCCACTATTGACACACACATCCTCCTGTCCCTGCATCACGTGTGTGTGTGACCCCACGTTGGACTTTACCAACTCCCCCAGTGCTACTTTATTCCCTTAATAATCAAGGAAAGAGGAGAACAGATTTAGTCCTTTCCCGAGTGTGTGAGTGAGCCGGCTTGCCCGAGGCTGAGCCGAAGACAATTCCCCCTCACATTCCTGACTCTCTTCACACGTTCATTTGAAACAAGAGACACTTCAATCATCTTCCGATGCAAAGCACAACACTGGCAGAGAAATTGCTCGTCAGAGACGGTCTTTTTCTACCCTGGGTTTGTTATTCTTGGTGGAAGCCTTAATATCTGACACCGCATTTTATGACACAGTAGAGTCTCTTTCGGGGACTGGAATGGGATTTACTGCCTTGTTCCCTTTGGGAATGTTCTCAGTTTGGCATCCCGAAAGGTAAATGAAGCTGTAATAGTGTGTGCGCGTGGGTAAGTGGCGTGTGTGTACAGGTGTAAAAGAGGTGCCTTGTCATTCTTTTAGTGTAAACCAAGATTCTTGGCGATTTTTTGGAAATGGTTACTGATTCCCCAATAGGAAAAAGTGTGCATTAGGGTTGCACAATACATTGTTTCAGCTTCTCATCACGATCTGCACGCACACTTATCAGTTTCACGTCACAATTTTGACCGCAAGTTGGCGTCTTCATTGAGGAGAATGGTGCTATTGTTTTCCCTGTGGTTAACCCGTTCCTGGTGAGATCGTCCCCTAGTGGTGAGGAGAAGAAATGACCCTTTTTTCCCCCTCTTTTTTCATTTGTCCTTTTTTCTTCCTGTTAACATTAACTTTTCACCACTTTATCCCTTTCGATCTTTGAGGCATCTCAACAAGACTCTTCACCACCAGACGCTCCAGGACGGTTCTTGTAATTAGGAATTGGGAAAGAGCATTTGATTAACGCTGTAAATGTGAGCCTTCAATGGTGTTGGTAGTCAGAGATGTTTCCAGGAAGAAAATCAAGTAAATTCTGTAAATCAATAAAATTCTGTAAAATTACATTGCAATATTTCTGTATTACAGTGGGAGGTGTAAAGTTACAGTGTGTTGCAAAGTAAAATTGCATTGCAATATGATTTTGTCCTGATGTAGTGCAACTCTAGTGTGTAAGTGTGTGTGCATATGCATGCATACAGTATGTGTGTGTTGCAAAGTAAGACTGCATTGCAATAGTTTTGCATTGCAATGTGCAGTTCCACTATCTGAGTGTGTGCATGTGCAGGTGTGTATATGTGTTGCATAGTAAAACTGCATTTTTTGCATTGGCATATGATTTTTTCCCCATATTGTTCAGCTCCAGTGTGTAAGTGTGCGTTTGTGCATGTGCATGCATGCATATGTGTGTGTTGCAAGGTAAGATTGCATTGCAGTAGTTTTGCATTGCAATGTGTGCATAAGCAGATGTGTGTGTTGCAAAGTAAAATTGCATTGCAGTACGATTTTGTGCAGCTCGTATGCATATGTGTGTGTGTGTGTTTGTGTCCCGACAACACGGCAGCGCGTTCTCACGCTGCATTCGTGCTAGCGAGACGATTTGGGGCGGCAGCATGCAGCTGCACGCCTGGCCGGGTGAATGCTGCCCACCATGCCTCAGCGCAGATGCACAATCACAGGCTTGGAACGCAACAATGACTGCGCGTCTGCGCTTCTGCGAATTCGGGAAGCGCCACAATGGCTGATAAATGGTAGAGGTGTGGAGCGGCAGGAAGCGACTCTCGCCGTCACTCGTCACTCCTTTTATTCGTCGACGTTTTAAAAGTTGGTAAACAGCCGCGCGGGCAGGGCAATCGTAAAATAAAAACTTAGACGGCAAACTGTGCAATGCAACCAGCATTTTTCCCTCCTCCCTCCCTCCTTCGCTTTCTTTCTTTTCCCAGTCATCCTGAGACTTGTCAAACGCCGCCAGGCTAATAGAGCGGGATTAAGATTGTACGGCGTGGAGTAGTTGAAGTAGCTCGAGAATTAATCGAAAACTGACCATACAGGTTGTCACATGATTCTGCTACATCTAGTTTGCGACTTCATCCATGTCTTCTCTTCAGTAATTTAAAATCATTCTTTCGTTAGAAAAAATATCCAGCTTTAATAACGTCCAGAGCCGTCTTTCCCGCTGCGGAACTGTTTATCTTTTTGCGCGTCCAGCATCTCGAGACGCCATCGGCGCGGTGAAGATGGAGAGGCAGATTTGCCACGGCGCACTAACAGCTCATTGTTGTGGAGTGAATGGCTGTTTTATGGGATTGTTTAGAAGCGATGCGTCGTGTCGGTTTGGGGATGGGGGAAGACGGTAGGGTTGGAGGGATGCTGTTAAATGACCCGGCCACGTAGTAGACGTGATGAATGTTATCTGTGCAGATGCACATCGTGGTTCCTGAAATGTCGTCAGCGTTCTCAGCAGAGACAAAACCTGAACAGTCAGTACAGACGCTAGATCTTAATAACACCTGAACAATGATGCAAAGTAGTCGCAAACATTTTTGGAGCTTCAGTTTTTGCGAAGGAAGAAACATGGCACAGTGGTTAGCGCTGTCGCCTCATAGCCAGAGGGTCCAGGGTTCGAACCCCGGGTCGGCTGTGGGGCCTTTCTGTGTGGAGTTTGCATGCTCTCCCAGTGTTTATGCGGGTTTCCTCTGAGTGCTCCGGTTTTCTCCCACGGTCCAAAGGCTTGGACTGCAGGTTGGTGGGCGACTCTAAACCGGCCCTGTAAGGTAAAGGAGAGTGTGTGTTCCCTGCAGTGTGTTGGTGCCTGGGCAGGGTTGGTCAGGGTTCCTATAATAGGCTCCGGTCTCTGTGACCCCGATAGGGATTGAGCGTTTGGATAATGAATGAATGAACAAGGTTTATGAGAAACTGAAAAAGTGTGAGTGAGTGATTGTCATTGTGAACACACCACAGCAAAGCATACAGCGCACCACAACTGAATGTGACGTGTAGCACCCGGGGACAGTACCTTGCCCACGAGTACTTCAGTGGTACCTTTACTGGTCTTTACCGGTCCTAGACTTGAACCGGCGACCTTCTGATCACAGGGCCATCTCCTTAACCGTTGAGTATAAACATGTGTTCTGTGTGTTTCCGCAGTAACCACAACGTTACCTCCAGGCTCTGGCCACGCCAGAAAATGCAACGAAACAGAGAAGAGTTACTGCGTCAACAACGGCGAGTGTTTCTTCATCCCAGGCATCAACCAGATCGTCTGCAAGTGAGTTCCTTCTGCTTGAAGATGTGTGTGTGTGTGTGTTTGTCTGTGTGTGTGTGTTTGTGTGTGTGTCTGTCTCTCTCTTTCCACAGTTGACACATCTTCATGTTGTAAATGAATGCTAATTTGCCTATTTATCACACTCCTACTCCCGGTGTTATTTTTATCTACGCTTCCATTTATAGATTTGAATCTTCATGGAATATCTGCACACGCACTAACAAAAACAAACACACACACACACACTTCACTATACTTATGGGGACGTTCAATAGATTTCTTCACAATAAAACAAAATTTCATCCCAAAAGCCATATTTCATCGTCAAACTTACATCTAGCCCCAGTCTAAAATTCTTCAACTTTATTTTAGTTTGGTTTCGTCACATTTATATGCACACAATTACACAAAGCACAAAAATATGGGCAATAAAATCACATTGCAATGTAATTTGACTTAAATATTTAGTTTACACACACGTACCAGGGTTTGACAAGGGTTGGAAGAGAAAGACAACATGTCCCCAAAAGTATAGTGAAGTAAAGATGCGTGTGTGAGACGATGATTAAAAGTGTTCTGCTTTTTCTTATTAAATCCACTGCATTGTTTGGAGTACGCAGCCTCTTCAGCGCAGACCAAAACTCTCCATCATCTCCTCGTTCGTTTCCTATTTACCCATGTTTACCGCTCTTTTCTTCTCCCTCATCATCCCAAACTACGGCCTGTTTGGTTGACCCAGCGGTGCAGATGAAAACCCAACCGATTAATCGGTGCGCCGATATGAGGAATTTGCAAAATCAACTTCACTGAGGGCGATAAATGACTATTTCCCTGTGTTATGAGGGTCATCATTGAGCCGTTTGTCCACTAGAGGGCAACGCAAAACTCCACTGTTGACTTCTTTGTGTTTTCTTACATTTAAGTCTTCTTGTATTTAGTTGTGTTTTCTCAAATACAAATATGAAACTTGTCAGAATGAATTGATCTTATTAGTAGGGTTAATCTAAATGCATATTATACGAAATATGGATGTAATTGTTATTGGTCTTTAAAAATCCGACTCTAGCGCAGTTGATAACGTTGATGAGTGTGAAGTGCCGTTCTCCTCGCGATGCGTTTGAGGAAGACGAGTCGGGGCTGACGGGCCGAGTTTAGCCGGAGCGAGTCGGCTCATCTCCGAAATGCCATGTCACGCTGGTTTAGAGCCGACGCAAATATTTACCAGAGACCAAGGCCTCCCTCAAGGTGAACGGGGCTGTTGCTTACATTCTCTTTTGGGACAAGGAGAGGGAAGAGGTCGCTTTCACATACACACCCCCCACTCACACACTTGTATAAGGATCTTGTATTTTAAAAAAAAGACAGATTAACACCGGGCCAGATCTAGACACCTGTGTGTGTGTATGTGTGTGTGTGTGTAGGCAGATATGTTGACGTATAGATGTGCGGTACAGTATATATACAGCGTGTGTGTGGTGCAGATTCATGTAGCTGTGTGTGGCTTTGTTTGGAGACTCGAGTGAAAGTGTTTTCTCGATCTCACTAAGAGCCAGCTGTTATCAGTACACCTGCGGGTGTTTTTAGAGCTGTGTGTGTGAGTGTGAGTGTCTGGCAATGTGTGTGTATGGTTATGTATCTGTGTGTGTCTGCATACATCTCAGTGTGTGTGTGTGGGGGGGTATTGTTCTGCTTTCATGCATGTATATACTATATATACTAGGGTGTGTGTGTGCATGTATGCTTGTATATAGATGTGTACGAGTGTGTGTTCGTGCATGTATATAGATATGTACGAGTGTGTGTTCGTGCATGCATGTTTATTGATGTGTGTGTGTGTGTGTGTGGCCCCCTCTGTCCCTCAATACACACTCATCCGGCTCCTGCAGGCATTACTCACCCGACAACAAGCCCACCAGCAGGCCCTCACCCGTATTTCTGCCTCCACTAGTTCACAGCCAAATATCAAGTTACGCACACACACACACACATACACGCGCTCAGGGGCTGTCATGAAGGTGTGTATTTCACATGGAGCTGCCCCACGTGGAGACGGGAGAGCCGTGGCAGATTCACGGTGCAGCAGATGGAGATGGACGAGTGGTGGATCAGGAGTGTACAGTAGTGAGCTCAAACCAACACTGTGTATCACGTTAACCGCCAGCGCTGCCTTTAAATCAAATATTACCACCTGCTACTGTAGTTTGTTATTCGGAAAAAAATGTGACCCTCCACGGCAAAACCAGTCGCTTGTCGCAAATTTTCAAAATTTAATTATGATGTTTTCATGAAAAGGGCATAAATCAAGCTTCAAAACGATACCTATATGGAATGAATGGGACGAGCATATGACTGAGATATCAACATTCAAAGGTCGGGTTTTCTCCTGTCACGCCGTGAGAAAGCGGAGAAATCTGCCTTTGCAGAAGTTGACTTCTCGCCCGTACTTACCTCCTGAGCGCTTGGAGTGCGGTCGCAGCTACGTTGCATTCGCTAGCCTACGCTGCATTCACAGTCACCGCGGATAGCCTACCTGCGTTAGGTTAACTGAACTCGGGAGGCGAAGATGGATTCGAGGAAAATATCTTCACGCTAGTCCAACCCGGTGGATTTACGTAAATATTGAGTAGAAGCGGTCAAAACAAAACTTTTAACATTCTGCTGGAATTGAATTCCTCACCTCAAGAAAGTCATGTTGTTTTTAGGATGGAAGGCTAAGATTTTCAGCAAAATTTGTTCACAGCAGTACAGTATAGACCTTCCACTGTTTCAAAACACTAAAAACAAAAAATCCAAAATTTTACCCCACGCAACATAAACGCTCATTTTTCTCGAAAACCTCCGTTGCGACAAGCGGCTGGTTTTGCCGTGGAGGGTCATAAATGTTCGTTTAACACATAATTTGTCAGCTAGTTAGTTTGTTGCTAGTCTGTAACTGGTTTGTTGGCTTGTTTATTAACTAGCAATTTGCGTATTTGCCAGTTTGCTTTATAGCTTGTCTGCTAGTTTGATTAGTAGTTTGTCAGCCATTTTTATCAGCTAGCCGGGTGATCAGGTGGCGTATTATCGCGTAAGCTTGTTGGCTAGTTAGCGTTATGCTGTGATGAGTTTTCTGCTAGTTTGGTTTATCATGTTATGTTTCACAGCTATTTATTTTAAGTTAGCTAGTCTAATTTGCTATTCCGTTTGTTTGTGTGTTTACGTGTTTGTCGTTTGTTCTGCTAGCTAGTTTGTTAGCGTGATAGCTCATTGGATGTTGGTTGGTTTTGTTAGTTTGTTTGAGTTAGTAGGCATTTTAGCTGGTGATGTGTGTTGTTAACTAGCTATTTAGTTTAGTTTTGGAAGTTTGATAGTTTGCCGGACGCAGCAGGAGATGAGGAGGAATAAACCGTAAGTGATGCTCCTCGTTCGGGCTCAGTGCGTGTTTCTGATCGGTTTATCTGCAGCTGATTTGGGAGCTGATTACAGCAGACTGTCTGCCGCTCTCGTTAGCGTGTGCCGCGAGCGCTGGCTGCACCGTTAAACCTGCTGATTCAATCAGAACGAGAGAGAGAGAGAGAGAGAGAGAGCTGGAGACGAGACACAGACAACAAACACTCCTCCTCTTCATCCGTCTCTTCCTCTTCACCCTCCTCCTTTTCTTCATCTCCTCTTCATCTTCCTCCCTCTTTTCATCCTTCTCCTCCTTTTCTTTACCCTCCTCCTCTTTATTCTCCTCCTCCTTTTCTTCATTCTCTTCTCTTCATTCTTCCTTTCATCCTCTCCCTCTTCATCCTCCTCTTCACCCTCCTCCTCCTCTTTGTCTCCTCTTCATCTCCCTCCCTCTTTTCATCCCTTCTCTTCCTCTTCATCCTCCTCCTTTTCTTCCTCTCCTTTTTACTTTATTCACTCCCTTCAGCCTAATTCTCTTTATTCTCTTCATCTTTTTCCTTCGCCGTCCTCCTGCTGTTCATTCTCCTCAACTTCTTCCGTCCTTTTCATCCTCCTCTTCCTCTTCTGCCTCCCCCTCCTCTTCTTCTTCATCCATCTCTACCTCCTCCTCCCTCTCTTCATCCTCCTCTTCTTCTTCCTCATCCTTCTCTTCATCCCCTTCATCCTCTTCATTCTCCTCTTCGTCATCCTTCCTCTTCACCCTCCTCCTCATTTTCATCTCCCTCTTTCACCTCTCCACCATCCTCTTCTTCTTCATCCTGTTCTTTCTCTTCTTCATCTTTCTCTTCATCCTCCTCTCTGGGTCTCTTGTCTTTCTTTGTTTTCTGTTGATGTTGTACTCCTCTCTCTCTCTCTCTCTCTCTCTCTCCTGACAGACCTGTTTCGCTGCAATACCCAGGGAAGCACAACACACACACATTCACCTCCCCTGGCGTCTGGGGGTCAAGGGCAAGTCTGACCCTTCTATGAGAGAAGAAGAGGTTGATGAGCGAAGGATGGATGGATGGAGAGAGGACGGATGGGGCTGATGGAGAAGTGTGTGTGTGTGTATCTATGTATCTGCACTGATGGGATTATTTTTGTTTTCATGACCTCTGGCCTTCTCAAGCATGTACATGTTATTTAGAACACAGCCCTGCTGACGCTCGCCGACTGCTCACCTTCTTGCTGTGTGTGTGTGTGTGTGTGTGTAGGTTGTTGCTTGGCCGGTGTACTAAAAACCTGATCTCCATAAGATTTTTGTGGCTTTGTGAGGACTGTCATTTGTTTGTAAACCGACAAGCCAAATGAGTTCTGAAAACAGGTTTGATTTTGGTTACTGAAAGGTTATTTTGGTTGGTGAGTCAAGATGTGTACGTGAGTTACGGAATCTATGTTTTGAAGTTGACTTTTACAATTGTGACCACAAACAAATATGACCGCTGCATTTGACCCATCCGTGAAGGAGCAGTGGGCAGCTTTTTTTGGCAGCACCCAGCGCCTTGCTCATGAGCACCTCCATGGTACCTTTACAGGTTCAGAACTTGAACCGGCAACCTTCCGATCATAGGTCCCTGTACCTCCCTAACCGTTACCCTACCAACTGCCCCACCAATAACTTCTGATAAATGCTGGTTCTTTATGAATCCTGGTTGACAGAGCCGCAAGGTTCTGCATTCAGGACCTTCTCTATTTTAGAAAACTGAGGGTCAAAGAGATTGTTTTTTTTTTATTTGTTGTTGTGATTGGCAGTTGGACCTCCCTGTTTGTTCTGCAGATTTGTTTATATGAGCGACTCGTCTAGCAGCAGCTGCCCAACTACGGGACGTCGCGTCGTCCGGCGGAATTATCACTGAGAAAACATTTGTCTTGTAGACCTCGTCATGCGCTGATGGGCTATAATTTGTTTACTTGGAATAGCATGAATAAGCGTAATTTGCCAATCAAAGCCATGGGTGGAACTCGTGTCCCATTTTCCGCATGATTCTGTTGGCTTAACTCGGACTCCTTTGACTTGCTCCTCAGATTTGGCCTAGATGAAGGATCAACCTTCTGGCTTGTTTTTGTCATAACTTTTATCACGGTTGTATTTAGAATGAAATTTGTTACTAAGTGATGATTATATGTGACCCTCCACGGCAAAACCAGTCGCTTGTCGCAACGGAGATTTCCGAGAAAAACGAGCGTTTATATTGCGTGGGGGTAAAATTTAGGATTTTTTTGTTTTTAGTGTTTTGGAAACAGTGGAAGGTCCTGCTTATACTGTACTGTTGTGAATAAAATTTAGCTGAAAAAACTTACCCTTTCCATCTAAATAACCTGACTTTCTTGGTGAGAATTCAATTCCAGCAGAATGTTAAAAGTTTTCTGTTTTGACCGCTCTACTTCCAATATTTCGCTAAATCCACTGGATTTGACTAAGCGTGAAGATATTTCTCGAGAATCCATCTTAAGTCTCCGAGTTCCAGTTAACCCTACTTGCCCAGGTAGGCTATCGTGTGTGTGAATGCAAGCGTAGGCTACGTAAATACAAGCGTGGCATGACGCACCAGCGTCTGTGAGTGCCTTTCAGGCGATAGTCAACTTCAAGGCAGATTTCTCCGTTTCTCACTTGGCGTGACAGGAGAAACCCGACTCCTTTGAATGTTGATATCTCAGTCATATGTCGTCCCATTCATTCCATATAGGTATCGTTTTGAAGGTTTGCAACAAACGACTGGTTTTGCCGTGCAGAGTCACATATTGTCCTCGCACCTTAAACTTGTATCTTGCAAAACCCCAAAATTTGCCATTTGTCCCATTTCACAAAGTATTGTAGCTACACATTAATGTTTTGTGGCGATATAATAATAACTTTGTTGCAAATTTAATTCTGATTCTGAAATGTATAAAATGTATAAATGCATATTGGATATAAGATGTATCAATAATTAGTAATAAGTTTTTAGACCCATCTTGAATTTCCCACCCACACGTTCCTGCGTCATGGACCTGCAGCTGATAACCCTGCAAAACTGCGGAGTGTGTGTGTGTGTGAGTGTGTGTTCGTGTTTTTGTCATTTTATCCCTTTTTTCCCTCCTCCAGATGCCCGAGTGGATACTTTGGGCCGCGGTGTTTGCAGACGGAGCCCCTTCGCCAGCACATGCCCAAACCTAGTGAAAGTATGTTGACTTTGCGAAGCGCAGCTTCACCCGGAGGCTTCCGTGTCCCGCTGTTGCCACCGCCGTCCCCCTCCTGCCCCCCGACTTGGGCAGGCCCCGGTGCCCTCCTTTAAAAAAAAAAACAGAAAAGCCGGGCGCGGCGGTGCAGACAGCGGCACACTTCCGCCTCTGCTGCCTGTAGTGCTGCTCTTGTTCTAATTTCATGTTCTCTGCTTCTCTCTCTTCTTCTTCTCCTTCTCCTCTCCTCCTCTTCTCTTCTTGACGGCTCTACTATCTTCCTCCTTCCTCTTTTCTCTGGTTTTTGTTTCCCTCCATCAGGTGTCCAAATGACTTTACTGGCGATCGCTGCCAAACCTACTTATGGCCAGTTTCTACCGTATGTCCATTTCTTCTTTCTTTCTGTCTGTCTGTCTGTCTGTCTGTGTGTTGCATGCTGGAGCTGGAGGTTTGGAATGAGCTCCTCGTTGATCTCTAATTGGTCGATGTTGTCCCTGTTCTAACAAATTTGGTTCATTATCATTACCCCCGTCCAGTGACCTCCCCCGCCACCATTCACACGCCATTCAATGATGGAATTTTGATTTTTCACATAAAACGAGAAATCCCGTGGTTGGATTAACATGGTAAACCGTGTGCGCTGGTTTCCCCATTCCCTGACTGCATGTGTGTGTCAGAAGAATCCCATGCCGTCGCGTTCAGACCATGTGGTGTCGCCTATGCCATGCTGTATTAAAAACCCTAGAAAGCCAGACTGCAGCCTTGCATCGACTAAAAAAGATGTTGAAACCAGTAACAAATATTTACTAACCGCAAATATAGTGCATTCTGTGTTTTATTAAAATATTAATTACTGGACAGCTAATGCGTATTTCAACTTGGTAAGGTTGTAGGTCATTAATCAGCGTGCTTGTCTGTAACGACTCAACAATGCTGACGGCTTTAACAAACCCAATTATCACTCAACTTCTGACCCTTAATTATCATGAGTCTGACGATCATGGATTACACAACAATTACATAATCCACATAGTGGGACAGTATAATAAGTACGATTTTAAGATAAAATCATGTGCAGACTTTTGAAAATGAGTAACACAAAAGACTGTAGTGAGACACTAGGAGCACAGATTTTACAGATGATGCAAAAGTGATTAATAACAAGACGCAGCGCAACAAAACTCTAACGTCTCTAGTGCAGATTGCAGAATGACTGATGGAGCTCTCACACACACACACTCATGGAAGGATCTCTAGTTGGTGCTAATTACACATGATCCATAAAGCGGGGCCTTTTTAGCGTTTGCAAATTGTGTTTGAAATGACTGAGATGCCTATTTTTAAAACGCTTGTCACTCAGTTGGAGCTGCGTCTCTGGAGGACTGGGAGGTTTGATGAATTAGAAAAGCAGCAAAATAGAAACACAGCTCCGCGTCCTTACTCTACCAGAAGGATGAGCTTGTGAGATGTACACCGGTGCAGGAAACTGGGATATTAAAGTTTACTTTATCTAAGAGTTCCTGAAGAGTAGAAGTGCGCAGATCACAAGTCCTGGAGGGGCGAAGAAGTCATAACAAAAATGCAAAAGCCTCAAGGGAAATGCAGAAGCTGCAACACGAATCCCAAAAGACAAAGGCGAAATGCAAGCGCTACAACTGGAATGCAAAACACGGATGCAAAAAGCCACAACAGACCTGCAGAAGCCAAATCTCAAATACAGAAACCACAACTGGAATGCAAAAGCCATGATGAAAATACAAGAGGTCACGAATTAGATGCAAAAGCCAAATGAATAATGCGAAGCGCAGCACAAATGTAAAAAGCCACGGCGTGAGTCCAATAGCGATAACGGAAATGCAAGAACCATGATGAAAATGCAAAGGACGCAGCAGAAATGCAAAACCAAAACTCAAATACAGAAACCACAACCGGAATGACAACAGTCATTCCAGTTGTGACAACAGCAATGCAAACACATTGTTGCTGGACTGGCAGATTACGGTTTGGTTGCTAGCCTGTGAATGGTGTCAGTGTTTTTTAACAAAACGTCCATTATCTGCAGCGTTAAATAACTCCTCTCGCCTAAGGTAACACGCTTCAACTTCTCTCCTTTGCAGTCATCCTTCAAACTGCGGAATTCCGCCCAGATTAAAGAAGAGAGGAGGAGGAGGAGGAGGAGGAGGGAAGGCTCCAAACTTTGACATGTCATTGCCCCGGGGCCCGTTGGCTCTCCCGCCAGCGTCTGTTTGCCCCGTCCTTGCCTTTGTGCTCCCGACGCTATGCTGGCACTGTTTACATTTCGACATGACACCCTCCTCCTGCCTCCCTCCTCCGTGTTAACACACGTTTATTTGGCACAAAAAGGACGGCAGATAAATCACGTGGGGAACGGATGTAAACTTACGGAGCCGAGGTGCGCTTCCAACCAGATTTCCTCTCCCAAATAACAGAATAATGGAGCCGTAATTTATGGGCCGTTGTTAAGGCGCTCTGGAAAACCGCACGAAAAAAGTATAATTTGACGCCGGGCCTATTAAGGTGTCATGTCGTGTGACGGAGGTGGGATTTATAAGGGCAGAGAGCGCACCTTCGCTCGGGTCCCGCGTCAAGTCGGCGCACGTCTGTCAGGGCCGAGCGGGATTTTTTTTGTTGTTGCTTCTCGCTCTGTCAACAGCCAGCTTTTTTCTTCGCTGAACGCTGTTCTGTTTTTGGGAGGTCTGGAGGCTCGCAAGAGGTGGGAACGCAGGAACACCCACGCTCGGCTGAGCGAGTGCAGGCGCCGTTTTTGCCTCTACAACGGAGCACCGAGACAAATTTTTACAGCTCGAGTTTAACAGGATTTAACAGATTCTGCGAGATTCTTTATTCTACACGTACACAGATATACCTTAAAAACTGAGATTACAGCCTCTATCAGTCCCTCCAGGATTTCGTGGGCCTTTTTTGGATGCTGCGGCCTAAAACGGCTGATTTTGGCGCATCCCCCACTTTTGGGTACCGCTGTCATCATCGGATCGTTGAAAGATTCTGAAAATGACCCTGAATCCGACCACATGGTGCAGAGGACCCTCCAGTCTTTTGTAGAACTCGTATGAAGGCCTCAAATGAGCAGAAACATGTCTAGTGTAGAGCTTGTAGTGAGGCGAGCTCCATCGCTCAGCGCTGCTCAGACATCTGGCCGGCCGCGGGCTGTCGAAAGATGAGGGTTGCCATGGTGGCGGGGGATTGGGATGCTGTTCGGTGATGCTGTCCCTGGGACGTTGCTAGAAAAGAGGAGACTTTATGATGCCATTGCTGGTTATATGTGCCGGTCTACGATTAATCCCATTATGACACAGAGAGGAATGACATTTTCTTTATTGATCCGTGTTATAGTTTATTTTAGTCTAATCATGAAGTGTGGAAAAAGAATGGCAGGCAAAAATATTACATAAAAATGTGCATGCATTAGTGATACATATTTATAAATATTTAATAGAAAAACTTAATAATACAAAGAGTTTAATATAAAAGATATGAATAAAAATATTACATGCAAAAATGGTAAAACCGGAAAGTCAAAACAATATTTAAATAATTCTATTAATGATAAATATGCTTTTCATTGTTTTAAAGAAAAATATCTATTTTTATTAATAGAATAAACATTTAATATAGCAAATATTGGAAATGGAGTTAATGTAAAGTATGCCAAAAAAATTAATTGATTACATCATTAACTCATACATAGAACTTATCAATCTATATATGATTTTATAAATGCTTTAATTAATTAAATTATTAATATAAATAAAAATGAATGACAAAATATATATTAGGTATTGAGGAGAGAAATCAGGACATGGTCTGTGTAGAAACAGATATTAACTCGGGGATAAATGTTTGATAAAATATTTTATACAAATAAAACCTAGTTAAGAGTGAGAGAGAGTTGATGCTTTTTAAGTGTTTATATGTGCGTTATAAACACAGAGCAGCGCTCCACTCGGCCAGTTAATACCAAACAGCTCTGACGTCTGACTTCTCCGTTCCAGAGAAGCCGAAATGAGTCGGTTTTGGAAACAGAGGCTTTACATAATCTTACGGCCTAAAGTGAGCTTGTGGGTGAGGAAAAGGAGAAGTTGGAAAGCCAGTAAACGCTGTCCAGAACTCGCCGTTAAACCCAGACCTCAAACGACACCTAACCCTTGAGCAGACATTCGCCTTTAACCGTCCAACAGCATGTCCAGACTCATTAACGATTAACTCCCAAACGCACAGTTGTCAGATTTGTTGGAACTGTTTAATTGTCGTGCTCACGTCCGGGCCCTCACAGGTAAGACTCGACTCCAAATCTTCATTCAATCTACATGCATTCCCTGGATTCTTTTTGGCATCCGCATGCAACTCAGTTTCCCCCCTTTTTTGTTGGCTTGAACTTTTAATGTAACAGTTTGAGATTAATTTAAAGCCTGAACTGTATTTAAGTTGAGTCTAACTGCGACGTCATCGTTGCCTCTACAGTAAAGTTATTACAAAAAAAAAACTAACCACTTTTAAGAAGATTTAACTCAGACTTTAACAAAGATGCTACATGAAGCCCAGTTTTGATGGTGATCCCCACAGGCCCCGTGCTCCTACCTGTTAATCCAGGAGTGTGGGGCCCGGAGCCCGGCGTGTCCCAGCATGCAGCGGGCCGCTGTTGATATAACTAAGGATCTCACACAGCTGCAACACTGTTCCTCTCTCTCTCTCTCTCTCTCAGCCTGACGCACCCTCCTCACGTCTCCCACATTCTCACGCCACTCACACACTCACACACTCGTTCATTTGGTGCTGAAGTGTGTTGGGATTGCCCTCTCTTAATCACTCTTTTTTTTTTATCTCTCTCTCTATTTGTGTCTGTGTGTGTGTGTGTGTGTGTGTGTGGTTTTTTCCTCTTTGCCCACGTTGTTGCCCGTCTCTCATGGCAGAGTCTCTTGGGATTGAATTTATGGGTATGGGATTATTTCTACTCTCACATTTCCGTCTCTTCCGATCTCGCACCGCCTTCCTCGCTCTCTCATTTCTTCTTTTCTTTTTTGTTCCCTACCTTTTTTCCCCCGATCCCTTCCCTTTTTCTTCTCTTGGTCCCTCCTTTCCCTCTTTCCGCTCCCTTCTTTCTTCTTTTTTAGTTCCCACATTTTTCTCTTCCCATCCTTTCTTCTCTTGCTCTCTTCTTTCTTCTTTTGCTCCTTGTTCTTTTCTCATTCCCTCCTTTTCTTTTTTTTGGTTCCTGCCTTTTTTCTCACCCCCTCCTTTCTTCTGTGGCTCCATCCTTTCTTCTCTCTCCCTCCTTTCTGTCTTCTCTCGCTCCTTTCTTTCTTCCTTTTTCGCTCCTTCCTTTCTTCTACCGCTCCCTCCTTCCTTCTCTCCCTTCTTTATTTCTTCTCTTGCGCCCTCCTTTCTTGTTTCATTCCCTCCTTCATTCCTTTTTTTTGTTCCCACCACTCCCTTCTTTCTTTTCTCGCTTCCTTTTTTTCTTTCCTTCTTCTCCACCTCCTCTCTCTATTCTTCTCTCCCTCCCTCCTCCCCTTTCTTCCTCCATCCTTCACTCCTTCCTATCTCCCCTCCAACCCTCCTTCTTCCTTTCTTCTCTCTCTCTCTGTCTTTCTCTCTCTCTCTAAAGTAAATTAGCACGTTGATTATTAGCAGATTAATGTATCAGTCTGGTGTTTTCTAGTGTTAGCCGCTCCCTCTCTCTCCCTCTCTCTCTCTCTCTCTCTCTCTCTCTCTCTGCAGCTCTCGTCCCGCAGGGAAAACTCCTAAATGACTCTCTGTGCCTTTTCCCTCTTTTTTAACTCAAGCTGGAGGAGATTTTCTGGCTGTGCTCAGAAGCAGTGCATTTCAGATGGAGTTTTACTCTCAGCAGGCGGAATCTCCCTCAACAAACAAACAAATCAAACACAAACGGCTGGAAATAATTGTCATCATTTATAAAAATTATAGCACTGAAGTAGATTTTCATAGTCTCTAGTTTCAGCAAAACACTCACTTTGGAGGAACACACATTTATAAATGTAAAAGTTTAATTTGTGGCGATTAAAAAAAAATAGAAGATTGTAAAATAAGTATTTTTATTTTAAGTCATTTTGAAAATAAAAAATTTACCAAACTATGATACATTTATTATTTTATTTACATAATTTAATTAATTAGTAATTATTAAGTGATCATTATTAATGATATATTTTTTCTATTAGTATATAATTAGAAATAAACATATAGAAATTTGAATGTATAATTAATAGTACTGTATGTCATTCTTAATAATACATTTTAATGAATTTAAGTTAGTATTTTATAATTATCTAATAATTATATTCTTTGAATATTAATTATTTTATTTTTTAAGCAGATAACATTGATCACAGACATACGACATAGGCTAAAATGTATTTCAAAAATACATTTGTTAAGTTAAATTTTTTTATTATACAGAGACATATTTTACCCATATATTTTACATTTTTAAGATTATTTAAAATTATATTTTTCTATGGAAGTTCCTTTGAAAATTGATACGTTTGTATCAATGTATTGTATTTAAAATAACATTTTTCTAAAGAAGTTTCATAAAATAAAATGTTTCATTATAAAAAACGTTTTTTGTTTTTTTTAATTATGTAGAGACATAGTTTACTTAATTATTTTGGTGTTATTTAAAATGAACATTACGGACGTTCCGTAAAATAGAGATGTGTTTTTTAATTAATATAGAGACAAATATTTAACCCATATATTTCACTTATAATATTGTATATTGTTGTAATATTGTAGATTGTTGTGTATATTTAGCTTTAAAGGTGTGTTTAAAAACAATTATATGGAGTTCCGTAAAATAGACCCTTTTTTATTATATAGAGACAAATATTTAACCCATATATTTCACTTTTACGCTTATTTAAAATGACATTTTTCTACGAAAAATTAAGATACGTTTTTTATTATAGTGAGACCTATTTTATTTATATATTTCGCTTTTAAAATGCATCTAAAATTATTTTTTACGGACGTTCCGTGGAACACACACACACATATATGTATATATATATATACATACTGACAAACTTTACTTATATATTTCGCTTTTAAGTGTATTTAAAATGACTCTTTTCTGCGGAACATTTTGCGTTTTACTGCATGTGTAGAAACGGGTAAAGCCCCGTGTTGGGTTTGTCGTTGCGTCAGGCCGTGCGTTATTGCGCCGTGTGTTGACTGGCTCTGATCGTCGTGGGGGTTTAGTTTGCGTGACGCGTTGCTGATGTGCGTAAGCGCCCCGAGTGTCTCTCCTATTTACAGCACCGCCGGTAAACACCGACCGCGAGAGCACGGCCCCGGGCCACTTGGTTGTTTGTGTACGCGGGCTCGCTGTTAACAGTGCGCAGAGTGTAATTACGCTCCACCTGGCCAGTTTGGGACCGGCCCCGGGTCACCTGCGCGTCGCTCGTCTTCTCTTAAACACACACACACTCACACAAACACACACACGTCGGAATCAAAGCCTCGACGGCCGCGTTTGATTATCTTCACCCACGTCATTCTTGTTAAAAAGCCCCCGCGTGTTTACCAAACACCAGATGAAAGTCCTGCCTGCTGAGATAGACCTCCATCCTCCTCCCAGAGAAACAGGGGTAACGTTCCTCTCTTTTTACCTCCCAAATGTACGGTTGACGTGAAAAGGTGGTCTGTAAGGTACAGAGATGTTACAGAAAAAATTCAGATTATAGTGAGTTATATTTTAGCCATATATTTAGCTTCTGATTGTATTCCAAATTATTTTTTCTACGGAAGTTTGAAAAAATATTCTTTCATTATGTAGAGACATTTAACTTACCTATTTAAACTATTTAACATTTTTAACTATTTAACAATATTTATACATTTCACTGCATGTTGTACCTGTACAACTTGCACTTGACAAATAAAGAATCTTGAATCTAACAATTTAAAATAACAATTACAATAAATGAGCAGCAAATCATAAAATCTTGGTGTAAATGAAAAAGGATATCAAAATAAAATCGGGCACTGCTAAATGTGCGTTCAGTTATCATCATTTTAATGTGGATTGTTAATGTTTTATACACTATTAATATTTTGTACGTAAAAAAGGGGTAAATATTTGCATTTGCAACAAGTGTAAAAAGGTTCTTTTACAGATACAGACAAAAAGATACACACGTAAGTTGATATGAGCAGCAAGGCATAAGTCCTCCTTTAGGTCCATTTATACCACAGTTTCTCCTTTCTTCCTTTTTCACTTCCACCTTTCTTCCTGCTTCCTTCTTTCTTCTCTCCTCCTTTCTTAATGCTCTCACCCCCTTCTTTCATCTCTCAGTCCTTTTTTTTTCTTCTTTTTTTGTTCCCACCTTTTTTCTCACGCCTTTCTTTTCTCGCTTCCTTCTTTCTTTCCTCTCTATTCCCCTCTTTCTTCTCTCCTCTCTTATTTCATCTCTCATTCCCTTCTTTCTTCTCCCCTAACCTTATTTCATCTCTCATTCCCTTCTTCCTTCTCTCCTCCCTTCTTACTTCTCTTACTCTCTTCTTTCTTCTTTTTCACCCACCTTTCTCCTCTCACTCCCTCTTTTCTTCCCCCGCTCCCTGGAGAAAGGGAAGAGTGGTTTGAGGTATAATGAGGATAACAAGCTTAATGTGAAAGTTGTCCAGATTTCAGAAAATATGGACGAGTGCTGCAGATAAAATTACTTTCCTGGACCAAACTTATTCAGTTTTCTACATGTTCACTCTCCGATCGTCCGTACTCCTCCATTTTCTCTCTTATTTCTTCTCCTCTGCTCTAATCATAGGGCTGGGCAATTAATCGAAAATTAATGGAAACCAACATTCTGACCCTCTAATTCTAATAAACAGTCGTTCATTAATCGTAATCAAGCTAAACCATTCAATTAACCATGATATTGATGTCTCTGGTTATATCGCCCAGCCCTACGTAATCCCTACTTTCTCTCACTTTTCTGCCACCAGCCTCCGTCTCCTGTCGTCTCCTGTCGTCTGCCGTCGTCCTCGAACCTTCCTATTTTTGGCTCTGGGCCACCTTTTTCTCCGCTCTCTCCCTGCGCCCTTCTCACCGCTCTGCTGTACTTTGCTCGTAAATTGGACACCACCTTTGTTTTGTTCTCTCTGTTCCAGTTTTGCTTTCGAGCCTCTTAAACTCGTCCCTGCGCCTGTAAATAGCATGCCAGACTCCATTAGCGCGCCCATTAAGTTGTTTATATGACCTTTCTAGATTTGCCTCTATTTTCTTTCATGGCTGGCCTCTGTTTTCCCTTGAAACCGAGCTGTTTGCCCACATTGCGTAAACTCAGACCCTGCTCCAACCCGAGGCACCGGCTCGAGTTCAAATTCAGATGTGCAGATGATGGATTTTGTGTATTGGGCTGCGCACGGAAAGACAAGACACAACGGCTGGACACAACGTTATCGTTAATTATGAGATATTTCCTCTTTAATATGCCTGGCTTTTGGGCTTGGAAGTCTGTGACCACTTAACAGATCTCTTTTCAAGGGGAATGCCAAAAGGCCATGCTCTGCTTTTATTGGTACTGCTTTTGTTGAAGGTTAAAGAGCCCTGACCTGCATCTCTTGTTTCCATGTGCTGCGCTACATAACGATCTGTGTGTCATTTGTTTATTCATTTTGCCAAAAACCCCCCCGCCAAAATTAAAAGCATTTGTTTTTGTCAATACTTGGTTCCAAAACCAAAATGATAAACAAGTAATAAGTCAAATCCATTCATCATACGTTCATAAACCAAAAAACAAAATCTCAAAGCATGTGTTTTCGTCAGTATTCATTCCCAAAACCTAAATGAAAAAATGGGTAACGAGTTATTTCACATTTTGCATGTTTATTGCAGTTAAAGGACAAGTTCAGCATTTAACACTTAAAACCTTGTTTTCTGATAGTTTATGATGAAATACAATGGTTAAGATGGAAATTTTGATAAGAATTTCCGGGTTGTTGCGGTAGCTCCCCGCCACCTACACAATGGCTGATAAGGTGATCCAAAAGTTGTCTGTATTAACGAAGAAATGGATTCCAAGACATTTGTTCAGAAGAACGATGAGTTTGATTTTGACGTCCGGGTTTAAAACTTTTGGAGTGCGTAAGACACCGCACAAAAACTTGTCATAAACCACCCCTTTTCCATTTTCCGGCCGGAGTAATACCACCGCCTCTCAAGGCATCCTATACAAGCTAATGGAGTTGAAAAAAATTTACAATAAAACCTGACGGAATTTTGCGACAATTTTTGTGTCAGTGTATGAACGAACACCACTGATCACTCGGGTGAGTTTCACATCTTTGCAAACAAAAGCATTTTAATGCATTTTTGGAGGGATGCACCTTATCAGCCACTGTGTAGGTGGTGGGGGGAGCTACCGCAACAACCGAAAATTCCCGGAACAGAAGCATTCATCAAAATTTCATTATAAAGTATCAGAAAACAAGACTTTAAGTGTTAAATTCTGAACTTATCCCCACATGCTTTGTGGGTGTATGTAAATTTGGCCATGAATTGTCCTGTAGCACAATGGACGATAGCGCCTATCGAGACAGGGATGTGGGTCTACAGGGAATCCCTTTAGCATGCTTACATCTGTTACAACTCGTGCAAGCACTTTCCACTGCTGATCCAACCAGTTGTGGGCCAGTTTCTATGCAGATAAATTACAGTTACATTTAGCAGAATCCAGAGTGGCTTCCAGTTTTTGTCTCCCTGGAGCAACTTTGAGGGTCTCAGGCTTAAGGGTCTTGCTCTGGGACCCAACAGGGGTCGTGCTGGAGGTGTGACTTGAACCTATAACCTCTAGATCCAGCATCATACCCCTAGACCCCCATTACCCAACAAGATTTAAAAAGATGAGTCACTTGATCGCTTCTGCTAAGTCTGATTAGTACCTCATGCACACTACAGCTGGCATGTGTAAATGTGTGTGTGTTAGTGTGTGTGTGTGGTCTGGACCTGGTTAGGGCCTGAAGAAAGAAAGAGGAAGTGTAGCGGTTAAGCCCGGACATCAAGTGTTATTACCCAACCGCAGTGGAAAGTGTTTTGAGGGGCTTGGATGTGATTAGCGTAAAAGCTATGGGCCTCAGACAGCAAAATGTTCTTAAGTGTTTTTCTGAAATTTCTTCTTAGGGAAAGCTCATGTTCTACACAAACATGCTGTGCGATAAAATAAGCCCGAGAAGCCTTTTCGGTCTTGGTCCATTCTCAGCCTTAAGTAAAAACCAGTCTTAAGAACAGTTGGTGAATGAGGCCCAAAGAGTGTGCTGAAGAGCAAAGGCTGATTGATTGTTCTCCTTTGGTTGTGTTCTGTGTATCTGTGTGTGTTCAGAGGCAGAGGAGCTCTATCAGAAGAGAGTCCTGACAATCACGGGCATCTGCGTGGCTCTGCTGGTGGTGGGCATTGTGTGTGTGGTGGCCTACTGCAAAACCAAGTGAGTATGAATCAGTATGAAAACGCTTGTACTGTGGAGTGTGTGATGTGATGAGTGTGAACCCGAGCTGGTGTCTGAAAGAGTGACGCTGCCTCACTATAGCCTCCCCCCCAGGAAACAGAGGAAGAAGATGCACAACCACCTGAGGCAGAACATGTGTATGGACCACCCCAACCGCAGCCTGGCCAACGGCCCCAACCACCCGGGCCCTGGCCCTGAGGAGATACCCATGGTAGATGTACGTTCACTCATGCTTAATTTCCCCCGAAAAGTTTCTGCAGCATCCCCTCTTTTGAGGAGTATTTTATTAGCCCGACAGTTAGCACGAGATATCCAGAAGACCTGGGTCTTGGAACTTGTTCTAGATGTGCTTTCTAAAAAAGAACATAATGTTTCTAAACTTTCTCTCTGCTGTGTGTCGTACCGACCATCTGTGCTTCAGATTTTCCCAGCTGGATCTGGAGTCTCTCCGTCCTGGCTCATTTTGTGTGTGCTTGTGTGCAGTATATCTCAAAGAATGTCCCGGCCACTGAGAGAGTGATCAGACATGGAGCAGAGGCGTCGTTCTCCGGCAGTTGCCAGTCTTCCAGGTCCCATAACTCCTCCACCCGAGTCCAGTCCTCCACACACAGGTACGGCCAGCTGCCAGATGAGTTGAAAGTGTATCTGTGTGTGTGTGTATACTGCATGATATGGTTATACTCTTTATATCGTCTGTTGGGTCCCCATGTCTGTTTTAGAAGTTAACATTCTTTCATCTTTTTTCCTGAAATTTTAAGCAGAATTCTTCTTTCAGACCAAAAGCTGTGATAAGATTGTGTGATATCAGGGTAATGTCTTGAGAAGCTATGTTTTAAAAACCTGTTTCATAGTGTTTCAAGCTGCTTTCTCTCTCTCTCTCTGGTAGACACGAGGAGAGGACGTGGGGTCTGGAGCGGGCAGACAGCATGCTGTCGGACTGTCCCTCGGGCATGCTCTCGTCCTCTGTGGGGACCAGCAAGTGCAGCAGTCCAGCATGCATGGAGGCGCGGGCGCGACGGGCCGGCCACTGTAGTTATCCCGAGCATCATCGGCCGCCACTGCAGTACGGTGACTCCTTCGACTCGCTCGGCGATTCTCCGCACAGCGACAGGTTTGCCATAGCATCTAATGCTTTGTGTTTAACTTGCCTTTTTTGTTTATTCGAGCCAAAGGGTTTAGCGGTAAATGCATGCTACTGACACAACCTGTTATAGCCTATTGAAGGAGCAGAATCCAGAAAGCCTACCATTGTGTCTGGGTAGGTTCTCAGTCATCCAGGACAAGGTAGTCATGAGTGCTTGAGTCAAAGGCTTCTGGAATTTTTAGGTTCTTGAAGACATTTCAGCTTTCTTCCCAAATGCTTCTTCAGTTCTAAGACCAGAAGAGGACTTCACAGGTTTTTCCCAGGACTTCCCCTGCAATACCTGAGACTCCCCATCAACTCTTAAAACTAAAACTGATTCTGTGCTTTCTGTAGGATCTGCTCAGCTCCATGTTCCTTGACCATGGACCTCAGGCACAAAGATTTTGATGACCAGACTGGCATATCTGCATGTTGGGTTAAGGCAGTCGTTCCTCAAAACCCTTTCATACTCCCATATAATTTGAAGGATTTTCCTCCCAAAGTGCAAGTCTGTGTAGCTTCTTAGTCATCCAGGACATGGTTGTCTTGAGTGCATGAAAGTGCCAGTGATCTGTGGTTAAAGCACATAAAACTAAGCAGATCCTATGGAGTACACAGAAGCAGCTCAGGTATGTCCATTTCATCATGGATCCACTTAAGACCCCATTAGTTTTTAGAACTGAGCAAGGCTATTGGATGAGAGGTGAAATGTCTTCAAAAACCTTAAGCAGTACAGTAAACTTTGACTCAAGTACTCAAGTAACTTACCACTCCTAACTAAAGGGACAGTCTCCCTGACTTTAGGTGCTCACAGGTGCTAGGACACATCCAAACTTCACACAATCCACAACCTGATTAAAGGCAGCAAATTAGAGGAAACTGAACAGAGTGCAGGAGTCGTCGCTTGGACATTATCCCAGGAGTGCTGAGGGGTTAAGGGCATTGCTCAAGGGCACAGTGGTGATTGGCAATGCTACACTTGCCTTTCCAACAGCTTTGGCTGAGCTGCATTCCGTAATAACCATCCAGTCACTCTTAGTCCACTGCCTCCTAGAGCTTTCTGCATCTGGTGGAGCTAGTGGTTTAGAGGTTGGGCTGAAAGTTTGTGCTCGTGGATATGAAGTGAGAGAGTGTGTGTATGATTATTTGTCATTGTGACCACAGTGAAGTCTGACCTTGCTCATGAATTCCACAGTGAGCCTTAAGCATAGAACTGAGAAAGGAACAGTGCTACTATCTTTAGGCTCCTAAGCAAGGACAGTCAGTAGTGGGCAGGTCCAGTCCTGGAGAACAGATATCCTGGTTTTTCATCCTACCTGGTGCATATCTGCCTGAGACCAGGTGTGAATGTTCTAAAGTCGAGTATGATGGAAAGCCTGCTGGAAACCGGCCCCTCTAGGACAGGAATTAGCCACTTATGCTTAAGGTAGACTTTCCCTGTCATTAAGAGGTGGAATTCGTTTTGAGAAATGCTGAACAATGGTATTCCCGTGAGCTCTCCCATCCTATCATTAACCTGCTGTGTGTCTGATGCCAGCCAAGACTGGGCAGTTGGCATAAAATGTAGCCACAGCATGTATAGGAGCATCTGAAGTGGACTCGGCAAGGTGGGGGAGGACAGGCTGTGCACTGCTGCTCGGGTGTATGCGCTGTTTGTGCTGAGGAGTCGAGAAGTGAGCCCACGGCCAGCTGTATTTACAGTTATCTCTTGCCTTTAAGTCACCCCCGCCACCAAGCAACAGCCAAAGCTGGAGGATTTATGCCATGAGGGGTTCATTAAGTCAACAAGAGTTGGACAACACATTATCTTGGGGTGGTGGGTGGGTGGTGAGTCAGGTTTCCCAAGCTCTCTTGCTCTCTTTTTGTCTCTCTTGCACGTCGCTATCTGCCCCCAGGCCTGCCAAGCGAGCGCCTGTGACAGCAGACCCTGTCCGGCGCAAACTTATCTCCTCCAGCTGATCGCTGGCCACCGCTCTCGCCACCCTCTTTCCAATTTACACAACAGAGGCCACATGATGAAGCCAGATAAGTGAAATGGGATGTCTACTCTCCTTCTTCTCTTCTACCTCCAACACCTGAGGAAATTTCACCCCTGGCCATTGCAGAGCAGAACTAGCAAACAGAGTTTCAAAACCTGGTGCAGGTTTGCACACGTGCTACATCAGCAGCTTATAGAGGCCCTCGCTCTTCTTTGCAAACGTTTACATCTGTTCTCGTTTTCCTTCGGGTCTCCCAGCTGTCGGGTCGAAGCACACACGCCATTTTTTCTTCAAGTGCCATAGCAAAGGTGGAAGGATGTGTGTTTATAGTGCAGAGTAACAAACTTTGCATCAAATTTAAACACAGCAGATTTCTTGGAAATTTTTTGATCGCACCACGCAAACACTGCACTTAAAGCCCTGATGCTCATCTGTTATTAATGTGTGTTTGCATGTCTGTTTTGAAGTTCTTTTCAGGAAAACATTTGACTCATTCGTTCTCTCATCCCTCCCTCCTCTCCCCTTTTTCCCAGGTACGTGTCAGCGCTGACCACACCGGCGCGCCTGTCCCCGGTGGACTTCCATTACTCACTGCCCCCACAGGTGCCTACCTTCCAGATCACGTCTCCCAATGCCAGCCACGCCGCGTCCCTGCCGCCGGCCGCCCACGCGCCCTACCCACCTGAGGAGGACCAGCCGCTACTGCGCCACTACCAGGTGCCCCTGCACGAGGCCCAGCGCCACGAGCCGTACCGGCAGCAGCATCAACAACAGCAGCAGTATCGGCAACAGAAGCCGCCAGCGTCTCGACCACCGGCGTCACGTGGCTACATTTGGCAGGATGGCGCTCAGGGCAGCCTGCCGTCCAGCCCTTACCGACTGACCCAGGACGAGGAGTACGAGAGCACGCAGGAGTACCCCTCAGCACCGGAGCAACCAAAGAGAAGCAGCCGGCGCTGGCACAGGTCCAGACTGAATGGGCATGTGGCGCCGCGAGGCTACCGGCCGCCCCAGGACTTGGGCTCACGCACCTGCCTGTCGGACAGCGAGTCCGAGGAGGAGGACGGCGAGAGCACGCCCTTTCTCAGCATGCAGAACATGAGCACCCCCGAGCCTTCCACCATCTACAGGCCGGCGCCCGCACCCACGCCTGTGCCTGACACGCGGACTTCTATTCGTGGGCAAGGCGGTCGACACTCAGGCGGGCACTCCGGAGGACAGAGCAGACAGACGCATTCGCGCTCCAAACCGGACAGCAGCGCCCGCTAAGGGACTCGGCCTGCGGGGAAAAGAAATGAAAATAAATAAAGCCTGTCCGACTATAGACCTGCACCTATAAGAAATATTTTTATTTTATATAACTAACAGATATTCTAAACAAATGAAATATTTATTTTCATTTTAGCAAAAAGTTGTCTACTAGTTATCAGCAGAGACTTTTTTATAGGGAAAACTCTATTTATATGTACATTTTGATTTACAGCATAAAACAAAACAAACAAAAAAACAAACAAAAAAGACGTGCCAATTTTTTCACAACTTAAAGAAATAGAGTAATAATGTGGTGCCTTTAGCTGTATGCCGACGCCAGAGGGCCAGTGGAGTTTTTTGTAGCCTTTCTTATACAGACGCCTCATTTTTTTATACACGTTTACTTTTTGGTTTTCTCCTTTTTTGGCATTTTTATTTCTCTTTTATTTCAGTTTTGTTCTTTTGGGAGCTGACCCCCACACCCATTCTGGCTGTGACATTGTTCGCCCAACGTCATGCAATATAAACCACTATAACTTAAGGTGTATGTTTACAAGAATTCTAACTCCAAATGATGGTCGAAAAAGATGTGGCTTTCTTAACAGCAACTCGCTAATCCATGCAACTTGGGAGGGGCTGGACGGGGTGCGTTCAGATGCCCAAACATGCGAGCATTGGGGTGAGGGTTGCTGAGTTTCGCTGCTGTTGTCCTGGGTACTATGCAGCGGTCAGACTTCACAGTAAAGACTCTAGTAGACCTCAAATGAAATCAAAATTGGCAGTGGTGACCACGTAAAATCCTAATTAGTTGCCTGGTAATAAAAATCCCTGCAAAGGGTCCATCACTGTCATGTAATGCTTAACAAATGACTTTCTGCTCTAAGTGTTATTCCCTATTTGACACCAAGTGCACTACAAGTTGCTCCTTAATTGACATCTGGTTCCCTACAAATGGTTCCTGTTTATATAGTGTCCTACAAATGACTCCCTATTTGACATCTAGTTCCCTACAAATTGATGCCTAGATGACCTGTTGTGCCCTATTAATGGCTCCCTTTTCTTGTAGTGCCCTACTAGCTCATTTTTGTTTGACATCAAGTTCCCCTACAAATGGCTGTCTGTTTTTGTAGTGCCATTCTAGTGACTCCCTACTTGACAGCCTTACGAGTAGCTCCCTGTTTATTTAATGCCCTACAGATTGCTCCCTCATTGACATGTTGTGCCATACTGATTATTCCCTATCTGCCTGTTTTTGTAGTGCCATTCTAGTGACTCCCTACTTGACATCTAGTTCCCAACAAATGACCCCCTAGATGACTTATTGTGCCCTATAAATGGCTTTCTTTTCTTGTAGTGCCATTCTAGTGACTCCCTACTTGACTGATAGTGCCTTACAAATGGCTCTCTGTTTATTTAAAGCCCAGATTGCTCATTGGTACGCTGTGCCATACAGATTATTGCCTATTTGTCTTGTAATGCCCTACAAATTAATCTCAAATTGACATTTAGTGCCCTACAAATGGTTTCCTGTTTATGTAATGCCCTACCAATGGATCACTTATTGACATGTAGTGCTCTACAGATGGCTCACTTATTGACATATAGTGCCCTAAAAAGAATTTCCTATTTGCCATGTAGTGCCCTAACAAATGACTTCTTGTTTGACATGTAGTGCCCTACAAATGTTTCCTTATTTACCTAGTGCTCTACATATTGCTTTATGTTTAGTTAGTGCCCTACAAAGAGCTCCATGTTCACTGTGTGCCCTACAAATGTTTCCCTAATTGTCATGTAGTGAAAGTTAACAAGTATTTTTTCACAAATGGATCCCTGTTTACGTCCTGCCCTACAAATGGTTCCCTCACTGACATATGGAGCCCACAAATTACTTTTAATTTGACCTTTTCCCTATTACCTATCTAGTGTCCTATGGATTATTCCATATTTGACTTGTGATGCGCAACAAATTATTCCCTTTTTATAGTGTAATGCCCTTAATGGCTCCCTTAAGCCTCCTTAAAGTGTAGCACCCTACACCCAATTTAACATGACATTCTGTCTTTTGATATATATGAACTATATAGTTAATGTGTAGCCATTTGACATGCTGAAAACAGCCTAACGTTAATACATTCAGTCAAAACTTTTTTAAAGAAACAAATCACAAAATGTCATAGCTCTCAAATGCCTGCCTATCCGACCTGTAGACACCAACGCAGAGTGTCACTTTCTTCTCAATCGCTTGATACGACCAAATCTTTTTGATTTCATTTGAGGAACACCGGAGTCTTGAACCTGCTGCTCTGTCATCAGAGGTGCAGGTCAGCACCGTGACGTTCATCAGAAGCATCGAAATCACAAAGGTGCTGAGCGATCAGCTATTTCGTGATTTGCAGGCCAGGTTTGGTGCTGGTTTTGCCTGCTCGGTGCGGAAGTGGGGCGCGGGGGAGGGCGGCGTTTATGTGCCGTGGGGCTGAGGGCTGCCATCACAGATGGCCTTGTCAAAATCCGCTGTCAGTGCTAATGGCTCATGCTAGATAGCAGGGAAATGGAAGCGTAGCTCCGATTCCCCATCGTCACTCCCCAGCCAGTCCTGTCGCTCTCAGACCCACCAACGCTATCCATCCTGCTAGAGAGAGAGAGAGACAGAGAGAGACTGCCTCAAATGGTTTCCTACTGCAAATGTAGTGCACTACATCCACTGTGTGTGGGGCACAACAGCCAATACCGAGACGTTTCATTTTCTACTTTAAGTGTAATGTGGCTGCTCTCAGCTTGACCTGAAGCACCCTACAAATTGCTCCATATCTGATATCTAGTGCCTTAAATGGCTTCTTACTTCCCCAAGGCTAATTTGCATGCCCTAAATTGTTCCCTATTTGACATGTAGTGCCCTACAAATGGCTTCTTGTTTATGTAGTGCCCTTTAAATAACTCCTTATTTGACATGTAGTGCCCTAAATTACTCTCTATTTGACATGCAGTGCCCTCAGTGGTTTGTTACGTCATATATCATGCCCTATAATGCCCTACTTGATTGGGCCTTACCCTGCCCCCTATTTGACATGTAGTGCACTACAAATGGCTCCTTGTTTATGTAGTGCCCTACAAATTACTCCTTATTTGAAATGTAGTGCCCTACTCATTACTCCTTGTTTATGTAATGCCCTACAAACTACTACCTATTTGACCTGTAGTGCCCTAAATTACTCACTGTTTAATATGTAGTGCCCTCGGTAGGTTTGTTACGTCATATATCATGCCCTATAATCAATCCCTTCTTGAGTGGGCCTTACCCTGCCCCCTAATTGACATGTAGTGCACTACAAATGGCTTCTTGTTTATGTAGTGCCCTACAAATTACTCCTTATTTGAAATGTAGTGCCCTACTCATTACTCCTTGTTTATGTAGTGCCCTGCAAATTACTCCCTATTTGACCTGTAGTGCCCTAAATTACTCACTGTTTAATATGTAGTGCCCTCGGTGGTTTGCTACATCACATGTCATGCCCTACAAATGGCTCTTTGTTTATGTTGTGCCCTACAAATGGCTCACTAATAGACTTACTGTGACCTAAATTGTTTGATATTTGATATGTGGTTCCTTTAATGTGTTTCTACGTCACGCCATGCCCTATAATCGATCCCTACTTTTAATGGTGACTTTTGCTCCCATTTAGGGCCCTAAAAATGACTCCCTATTAATGTAGTGCCCTACAAATCGCTCACTATTAGACTTGCAGTGCCCTAAATTAGTCCCTATTTGATACATAGTGCCCTAAATGGCCTTCTTACTTCACATGTGGTGCCCAACGATCCTTCCCTACTTGATGAAAATTCTCTCCCTATTTGACATGTAGTGCCCAACATACGGCGCCCTCTTTATGTAGCGCACTACAAATGGCTGCCTATCAGCCAGAATTGCCCTTCAGTTGGCTGCCTATGTGACTGGTTGTGCCCTAAATTAATCCACATTTATTTATTTAGTGCCCTAGATGGCCTTCTTACTTGATGTATATTACAGTCGCTCCCTGCTTGACTTGTGCTCTCAATTACTCCCTATTTGACATGGCGTGCCCTACAAATGGCTCCCTTTTTCAGATTTCATACTCTAAATTGTTCTGTATATGAGGTATGTACACCTACAAGGGGATCATTCTTAAAATATAGAACCCTACACCCTATATTTACATGTAAAGCTGTTTCCAAGATAAAACAAGGCTCTTCTGAAAAGTATATGCACTACATAGGTAGTATGAAGCCATTTGACATGAGGAGATAGAGATGGGTGTCAGCACAGCTACTCAGGACTCACATCCCCAAACCCCTATCCTCCCTCCTCCCTCGCTCGCTCCCTTCATCATGAAACTGATGATAGAGGAAGACTCCCAGGTTAATAGATGTGTCCGTCACGCCGCCCCCAGTCTCCCACATGCAAACAGGGTGGAGCGGGAACTTATAACACACACACACACACACATCGCACACAAACGTGACAAGACGAATAGCTGTGAAACTTCCGAGAGGGTCATTAAAATGCCAAAATATGCAAGCATTATGTTTTGCTCCTGTTGGATGACGCTGATTTTTCTGAACTGTGATGCCTGTTGTGTGTTTGAGCTTCGCTGCCCTTATTTGTAACCAGTGAAACGACCTGTCAGTACAGACTTGCGTTGAAACATCATTATTATTATTATTATCATGATTACTGCTATTATTATTATTAGAGGAAACCATATTAACCTTATTTTTCATATGCAATTATGATACCAAGCCATGACTCTTTCTCTTCATTTTTGAAGTCACTGTCTCTCTCTGTACTGATGACCATCGTCACCCTGCCTGTGTCCATCCGGGTGAACGTCATGCACCTGTGTGTTACATTTTTTAAGTCGAGCGTGAGTGAGGAGCCTCCCATCCCTCTTCAGGACCTGCCACTGTCAGCGACGTCGCCCGTCGTAATTCGGGTTCATAAAAATTCGCTCATTGCACGCCCAACCAGGCCGCGCCTCCTCGTTTCGGGAAAGGACTTTTGCTTTTAAAGCTGCGTCAAAATGTGAAGGAAAACGTGGCCTCGGTAAACTAAATTCCAAACCCAAGACAGGAAGGAAGGAATAGGGAATAGTCACGTACTTCTATTCTTATGAGATTAGCCAAGGCGTGTTGCGATTATTCTAGACAAAAAAAAGGTAGATCCTAAAACGTGTTTCTGCGTGTTTCTAAAATCTTTATTTCTTTCTCTCCTTGCACTTTGAAGAGCAGAGCCGAACTTGTTTTTGGTTTGCTCCCCTGCCCCCTTCGTCATTTCAGACCCGGTTTGTACGGACCACGCGCCTCTAGTTAGTTTTCTGTGTTTTCCGCCCCGTCTCCCCCATCCCCCAACCCCCACAACTTCCAAACCTCACTTAGACTCGGACACTTCCGTTCCCTCTCCCCTCCCCCTCCCCCTCTTTTTGAGTTCCGTCCCCGCTTGAGACGTTCCAACACCTCCTCTGCATGTCCTTGTGGTCAAGGTTAAATGGGTGCATGGCTAAAAAGCAGCAGATCATTTTTCCCCACTCCTCCCTCCATCCCTCCCTCCCTCCCTCACTCCCTTCTTCCTCTCTCTGAGTCAGTGGAAGTGTGTTTCATTTGATATTCAGCAATAAAAAAGAGAAATTCCCCCCAAAATGTCCATTCTTGGAGTATGCTAGAAACAAAAGAGAAATCAATGCCAGATTGTTATAGATTGTAAAATAAAAAAAATAATTGAAAAACTATGAACCCACGTCTTCACATTGAAAAATAAATCCTTCGTATCATTTGAACTGTATGTGCACGTGTCTGTGCTAATCTCTGTGTTCATGTGTGTCTGTGTGTGTGCCCGATACAGGGCTGGATTGGTAGTCCCCGTGGCCAGTTTCAGATTTTGGGCTGGTGCAGGGACGGTGTGACTAATCAGGAGAGTCCACGCTTCACGGTCACCTCTCTCTTGGACCAGTTCGGGAAAATAATTTTGACAAACAGCAAACAACAGCATGGGAGCGCTAATACGCTAATTTGTCAAGTGAAGGCAAAGTGGGCCAGGTGGTAGCGTAATGGTTAGGGCGTTGGATCTGTGATCGGAAGGTTATTGGTTCGAATCCCAAGGTACCACGGAGGTACATTTTTGTATGTGAGCACTGGCCTTCACTGGGAATTATCTTAAATTATACGAAATTTCACATTTTGTGGCTTTGTAGGACATTTTTGTGTCTTGGTATTGGTTCTTCGACCAGGGCCAGATTAACATAGTGTGGGGCCCCTGGCCAACAACACCCCCATTAGCCCAGGCCAGAGGATTTTTTGATGTGCGCTGTAGACCAGCTCATTCCGGTTGGGGGAGGGGTATGCAACTGTGATTTTAAAAAATGTTTCTTTTTGTGTCCTCTCTTTAAAACATTCTATTTTTAAAGAATTAATGAATGATCTTTTTGCATAATGTCCAGTGAATAATATAAAAGATATTTAAAGGTCTACTTGTGCTGAGACCCCTGGGCACTTGCCCAATCAAGCCTATGGATGATCCGGCCTTGTTTCCGACTTCCATTTTTAATTGCTGGACTCCCGGAAAGCGTCTTGGATTTAGGGGTCAGTGGCCCAGTGGTGGTAGTGCTGGAGGTAACCCACAATATCTGGGTCCGGAGGCAAGTATCGTAACCACTAGACAACTACCTGCACCTTCTGTTTGTGCACTGGGGTATGTGGGGGTTGGTGATGGTGATGATGACGGTGATGGTGGATAAAATATCGACACTGTGACGTCTTTGTGGTCAACGAGTGAATCTCTTATTATCTACGACTCCTAATGTGACGCTGTGATGCCAGCCGACAGCAGTCCAGTCCAACATCCAGTCCAGGTGGGTGGTAGGAAATCACAAGTTGCATCATGATATGATTTTATTTCAATTTAATGGACAATGATTCAAAGTCTGCGACGTTTCAGGAGCCAGCGATCGATATAAAAACGTATGATATACCAATTGAACACATTTCCATTCATAGCAAATCACAAACAACTACAATAGGTGACCCTCCACGGCAAAACCAGTCGCTTGTCACAACGGAGGTTTCCGAGAAAAACGAGCGTTTATGTTGCGTGGGGTAAAATTTTGGATTTTTTGTTTTTAGTGTTTTGAAACAGTGGAAGGTCTATACTGTACTGTTGTGAATAAATTTGGCTGAAAAACTTACCCTTTCCATCCTAAAAACGTGACTTTCTTGAGGTGAGGAATTCAATTCCAGCAGAATGTTAAAAGTTTCTGTTTTGACCGCTCTACTTCAATATTTACGCTAAATCCACTGGTTGACTAGCGTGAAGATATTTCGTCTCCCGAGTTCAGTTAACCTAACGCAGGTAGGCTATCCGCGTGGCTGTGAATGTAGCGTAGGCTACTGTAGATGCAAACGTAGCCGCGACCGCACCAAGCGTCTGTGAGTGCTACGGCGATAGTCAACTTCAAAGGCAGATTTCACCGTTTCTCACTTGGCGTGACAGGACAAACCCGACTCCTTTGAATGTTGATATCTCAGTCATATGTCGTCCGATTTATTCAATATAGGTATCGTTTTGAAGCTTGATTTATGCCCTTTCATGAAAACATAACTCAATTTTGAAAATTTGCGACAAGCGACTGGTTTTGCCGTGGAGGGTCACATATATCGATGGATGGAATCGATGTATCAGTGTAGATTGATGTATCGTTACACCACTAGTGTACACCACAGGAAGCGTTGTTTTCACTGCAGTGGAATTTTACTCTAATGAGAATAAAGTGCATCTGAAAATGTTGAGTCAAAGCTGATCTGATGATCACTGTGTGATTGAGGGTTGAACATTTACCACTAGGGTTTTGGCCAGTAAGTAAAATGTAGGGTTAGATTTCAGAGGGGCGTGTGTGGACTCCTGGTTAGCTCTATCTTGAGCCACCTTAAGGCAAAATTCTTAATGTTTTTTGTGAGTCATATTAAACTCCTGTTTTGATATTTTAAACATTCTTCTAAACATTAATCACAAAAATAAATTATTGTGCTTGAATTTGGTCACAAATTGAAATTTTATTATTCAGTATTACAGTTGCCATGTGCTCTCAAATATCATTTGTGATTGTTGACATTTTACATATAATAATAATAATAATAATAATAATAATAATAATAATAATAATAATAATAATAGTCTCTTTGTTGATTTGAATTGTGGATTGTGAAAATTAGTCAACATCTGCCAACGTTATGAGACAGAGCATCCGTTTTCGACACATTTACATGTGCTTGAACATGTTTGAATAAATCAGTACCTATTGTCTCCTCTGAACGAATGAGGGGTGACTCAAGTCTTTTACACAGAACTGTGCAAATATACTGTACATATATCACCGTCACCGTTCATTTCTTCACATTTCATTTCCAAAGAGCCAAACAGTGTTGTGTTCTTAATGGAATGTACACATCTCTTGGGTGTATTAGTTATTACCATTAACCACAACAATAACGGTATTGTTGCTAAACCACTCGTCTCTGGACCAACATGTCATGAGTTTGAATCCTACCTCCAGCCCTATCTTCACTGGATCCCTGAGCAAGACCCTTAACCTCAAGTTGCTTTCAGGGAAACTGTCCCTGAAATGAGGAAAACGGAGGAAGAGCGTCTGCTAAATGCTGTCCAACTGCCCAGAGCCAGATGGAAGCTCGATGACAGTTTGGTTTGCTCAGATTATGCTTCAAACTACGACTTAAATTAGAAAGTCAGATTAGGAGGTTGGCCCTGTGAGCAGATGTTCGACGGTTCAAGTCCCAAACCAGTAAAGGTACCACTGAGTTACTCGTGAGCAAGGTACCGTTCACAAGCTGTTCTCGCCGGGTGCTGACCAATTAAAAAGCTGCCCACTGCTCCTTCACGGATGGGTCAGATGCAGAGGTCACATTTCGTTGTGGTGTGTTGTGTTCACAATAATCACTCACTTATAAACAAGAAGTTACACATTCATTCAGCGTGTTTGATGTATATATTACCCCCCGGCTTCATAAATATATAAAAGCAAACTGTGTGTGTGTGTGTTTGAGACTGAGACGGATGCAGGAGGGTGAAAGAAAAGGTCAGTGTGTGGGAGGCTTTTGTAGCTCCAGCTGTACACATCTGAGCTGCTGTGTCGAAGAAGCGATTCTTCCTGTCGTATGTGACATTTCCAAGACATTCATCTGGCTCTTATCAGCAGCAACACTTTCCTTTCCCCTCCATGACCCTGATCAGCTATCAGCCATGAGGATTTATTTCTCTCTGGTCAATGCTGACATGCCTAAACGTGAAACATACGCCTCGTCGTGTTCCCGCTGTGCTGCCAAACCCAAAATCTCAACAACACCGCCGCACGTAAAGCGCAGCGATCCGGCTCCGGAGTTTATTAGACATTAATCACTTAATAACGCTTCCACTGCGGAAGCGAGAAGATCAGTAGGAGTTAGAGAACAAATCATGAGGAACGGCGTCTCGTTAAGACGTTAATTTGACACGGAATTGTTGGATTTCCTCAGTGAAGGCACTCCAGGAGTTAAGATTGGCGTCTGCTTGAATGCAGATCACCATCTTGATCTTATGAGGAGTTTATAAGAGAGAATTTGTTAGTCTGCTTTTTGTGAGGGTCATTTTAAAGTGAGGGATCATTTGTCAGCATACAGTGACCCATCCATGAAGGAGCAGTGGCCATCTGACCTAGGCAGTGCTTGGGGACGGTACCTTGCTCATGAGTACCTCAGTGGTACCTTTACCGGTAATGCGGTTTCAAACTGGTGACCTTCCGATCACGGTACGCTAACTGTTACGCTACCAACTGCCCCATCTGCCTTTACAAGGCTAGTTTGAATTGTGGAATCACAAAATATGCAAGGTTACCTTATTTACAAAATATATAAAGTTACAAATAGCTCTAAAAATAATAAATAAATTATCTTACAACAAAACATAGCTAAATGTATTTTTGCTATTTCCAAAGAAATGTCAGCTCGCTCCTACTGTCAAACTTTGCACATTTGCCGCTGCTGTAGTTTCTAGTTTGTCAGCCTCCAGATGCCCCGACTGTTGGCAAGTGGCATCTCAGGGGGTGATTTTGTGGCCCTTTAAAGTTTTATTTGTCATTGTGAACACAGCACAGCACACGGTGAACCACAATAAAATGTGACCCATCCATGAAGGAGCAGTGAGCATCTTTGTTTTGGCCTCCCCCCACCCCAGGGAGCAGTGTTTGGGGATGGTACCTTGCTCATGAGTACCTCAGTGGTACCTTTCCACTGATCCAGAACTTGAATCAGTGATCTTCTGATCATGGTTCCAGTTCACTAACCCAGGGGTTGCCAAACCGTCGACCGCGATCCAACGGTAGCTCTATGAGGGGTTCACGCAAGATCTCGAATATAAAAAGGAAAAATATATTCAATCTCACCTGATTAACTTTGGGTTCTGCAAGCGTCTCTCTCTCTATTGAAAACGACAAATGAGATAAGAGAAAAATGCTTTTAACTGACCAATGGGAAGTGTTGTTGCTGCAGATATTAGTGATGGGAATTCCGGCTCTTTCGGCTCCCAGGTGGCTCCTCAGGTTTTGTTGTTGCTTAAATTAATTTTTTAGCAAAAATACTGTTGAGTTAATGTGTAAACTGATGTAGAAAACATACTTTATATATATTATTATTATTATTATATTATTATTACATTATTTATATTATATTATTATTATAATAATATATTAATAATAATAATAATATATTATTATTTATATGTATTTGTTAAACTCAACATGGAACAGAGTGCTGCAAAAAATAAATTTTAAAGTACAAAAACAATCGCAATTTGATGACAAGAAGATATTTTTTCTGTCTTTTTCTCTCAGTGCTTCAATAAGTAAGATCTTGTCTTTCACCAGGGCCGAGGTCAGGAATCTTGGCTTGTAGTTGCTAGATCACTGCCTTAACCGTTACACTATCATCTGTGGTGTTTTAGAAAGTACTAAAACAAGCAAATGTAGCTATTGTTTAATCAGAAAACAAATTGTTCACTTAACACATATGTCAGCTAGTTAGCTCGTTGTTGTTCTATAACTGGCTTGTTAGCTTGTTTATTAGCTATTTCACATGTTTGTCAGATTATTTTATCGTTTGCCTGCTAGCTTGATTACTAATTTGTCTGCTATTTTTATCAGCTAGCTGGGTGATCAGTTTTAGAGTTGGAACGAAGTTTGTAGCACTAAAACTGTAGCAGGAGCAGCGCTCAGAAAAAGTGGGTGGAATAAAAAGACGGATAAACATGTGATTGCTCACTGCAGTTACCTATTTTTTGCAATTACATGACAAGAATGTCCCCTGCAGACAAAGGCTATTTATGCCTGAACACCACTGGCTGTCGTTCTCGTCAATGCTCCGATGATTGTTGACATTTTGGGGGAAAATTTCTAGGTTCTGTAGCTTCACGTTTAACTTGTGGTGTACAATATAATTATCACTTTTTGTTGCAAATTTAGTTGTGAATGAATCAGTGGTTGAATTAAGAAAATGAGTCAATATTTGCCAGTTAAAGGCACAGGTTGTGTTCTTTTTAACAGTGTAACGCTTGAGGAAATACTTGAAAACATAGTTTTAAAAACGCAGAAAACTCTTGTGTTAACCCAGAGTTGATCTCGAAGTCACCAGAATGACACCGCTTCACGCCAGGACAAATCACAATCCTTCCTTTTAATTCTCAGCCTCGCCTGACTCCAGCGAAGACGGTAAAGGAAATAACGCTGCATATTTTCCTCTTCTGCATGCCTTGATTTGTCGTAAGGTTTAGTAACACGTGTTTTGGTGCAGGTATGAAGCTTTGCTGAGAGACGATGTTTTTCCGCCTTGGTGTGGTTTTGGGGCATCTTTCCACACGTGAAATGTTACGAGACTTCTTTGGGAATTTTTGAAGTTTTTTAGCGCTCAGGTTGGCAAGGGCTTTTTAGTGCGTCCAGACGAACTGCTGCCTATTGCCTGGGTGCCGCCAGACGACACGGCCTAAGACATCAATCAGGGTCAGAAAAATGAGCCGTCATGTCCTTGGACGACTGGAAGATTTGTGTTCTGGTGATTTGAGAGAAAGTGATGACGGCAGCCAAAGCCTTCCTTCAAATCTGGATATGCCCCCTCCCCTTGCCCGCCAGGATGCAATATCTTGGCTTTAAGCAGGCTTTTTGGGGAAAGAAGGCCTTTTGGTGCTCCATCTGTATGTGACTTTATGTGCTCCTGCTGTGAATCATCGTTGGCTCTGATGGTTTCTTGTGAAAAAAGTATATATTTTTAATACTTCAACAAAGTGTATTATTTTAAATACATTAAAATCGCAATTAAGAACTAATTTAGTCCATTATGAATATATCACATGCTTCTTCCCTGTGCTTTTTGAAAATCTGAAGTTGTATTTTAGTAGAATTTATTGGGTTGAAACAATGCAAAACGTCAAATGTATTATAAGTGCACTCAAATAAGTGTACTTAAGTGGTAATTTATGTAAGATAGAGTTGAACAGTTACACTTACACATCCTTAAATTGTAATAACTCCAAAAAAAATAATCAAATAAAATATTGCCCTTCAATCATACTTATGCCAAATTAAAATGTATTTCATTCAACTTAAAGTTGATTCATTTTACATTTAAGATTAATTAATGTTAAAATGCATCTTAAATACATTAAGTGCAACTTTTGATCCCTTACTAAAGCTGACTTTTAATGGAATTAAGATATATTTTAAGTTTGTGAAATTGACACTTCATTTACCAAAATTACTATTAAACACTTTTAATAGACTTATATTGGTCTAAAATAAACCTAAAACACTTAAGTGATATTGATGACCAGAGGTGAACTGTAACGAAGTACATTTACTTGAGTACTGTATTAAGTAGAGTTTTTCAGTTTCTGTACATTCATTCATTCATTCATTCATTATGCGAACCGCTTAATCTCTTTCAGGGTCACGGGGACCGGAGCCCATCCCGAGACTACGTGCGCGAGGCGGGTATCAACCTGTAGTGCATGCTTTTGGACTATGGGAGGAAACCGGAGAACCCGGAGGAAACCCACGCGAAAATGGGGAGAGAACACAAACTCCACACAGAAAGGCCCTACGTAAATAGCATATAATAAGTTAAAATAACATTTTGAGCTGAAACAATGCAGAATGTGAAATGTATTTTAAGTATCTCAGGCAAGCATGATCACTTTAGTGCTAATTTGAGCAACAGTTACAGCTAAATGTCCTTAAATTGTAATAACACCAAAAAATAATAGTGATATAAAATGTTGCACTTCAAGTATAATTAAGCAAAGTTAAAAATGTCTTAAAACAACTTAGCTACAATTAATTAATGTAAAATACATCTTAAATGCATTTAAAAATGCTTACTTTAGTAATGCAAAAGCACAACTTTAATATACTTGAGATTTATTTGAAGCATTCTCTAAAATTGACATTTTCACTTACCAAAATGGCTGAACACATTAAATAGACATATATTGCAAAAGATTTAAGGATTATTAATGTTGTATACTTTTATTCTATGTTAAATATTTTCTACATAACAAAGTTTGTTGTTTACAAAAGTGTATTTTTGTGTGTGAAGAAATGGGTTTTATCATACTTCTGGTTATCAAAGCACTTCATCAATACACTTCAGTACACTACTTTTTCACAAGAGTTCAGGGGAGAAAAATGTTGAATTTATGGACTGATAAAGCATGTTGGAGTTTTATTAAACGCTTAAGTTGCAACTCTGCTCCCCAAACATGTCGTCAGACTTTCTGATCTTAAAGAGTACATGCAGACATAAAAGAACAGGTAGGCCTATATGTTGGAAACGGGCAATTAAAGTCCTCCAGTGTGCTTTAATTCTGCAGGCCAGGTGTGGTAAAGGCCCCTGTGACACAGCATGAGCTTTTAAAGAAGTTTTTTACGGCAAAGCACACTTCTGGAGGGATAATGGACTGGACAAAAAATGTGTCGAGTGCCTGCTTTCATTCATTCATTTTAATTGACAGCTAAAGTAGAGGACAGGAACGCACTTAGTTCTTCATAACAGACCTTCTGTCTGGTTTAATGATCACATTAAAGACCGTAGAACATGTTGACATCTTCTAAATTCCCTTTAGGATTCAAGATTCCACTTGTCCAAACATTCAATATAAAGGAGCATAACTATGGCAATGGCCACTTTTTGCATTTGGAATTAAATTTGTAACACAGAAATTATTATTTTGTCCACAACACCTTAAACGTCAAGCTACGATACCTCGCAAAACCCCAAAAATGCTTGGTAAACTTGTGTTGATGTAAGTGACGGGAACATCTGTTATTGAGATTGTAATTGACATTTATTCTTTTACAGTGAAAGTTGTATGTATCGCTTACCTGAACATATTCTTTTGTGATCGATATTGTAACTACACATTTACGCTGAATAAAGAGTGCAATTAGACCGTCATTACTGTAGTAATTTTAGCGCCTTTGTTCCAAATATGACATTGCATATTTAGCGCCTTATGGGGTCAAAATAGTGACACTGTATAATTAGCAACCCCTATTGTTCAAATATCAACACTGTAATTTTCCTCTTTCATATCTTAGTTTTGATTGTTTATACCAAAATTTCAGCAAATGACTTGATGATTCTTGTATAGGTATTTAGTACGAGAAAGCCATTGTTTAATTGCTACCCATTGATGCTTAGCTGGGCCAAACAGTCCAAAGATACAAGTGTTTAAGCAAAATAACCCACGTCCCACAGCAATTAATTTGGTAATTTTAGTCGCCCCTTAGTGGAACAATGAAAAAGCTTCATGTTTGATATCATGTTTGATATCAGATTCACAGATTCAGAGACACCACAGATTCATTTGACACCTCACTTGCCAATCAGCTAATTAGCCTTGGAAGAGTTCACAAAAGTTTGTTTAGCATATTCTACAAATAAGCACAAAATCTCAAAATGGGAAGTCCATAGTCCCAACTAGAAAGTTGTTTGGCGTAAGCTAAGGGATCAGCTAAAGCAGGAATTACTATAGGCCACACATTTCGAGAGTTAGAGTTCAAAATGTGTTTTCCTTCGCTGTAGCGCTAATCATAGGCTGAAAAGCAGACCATTTCCACTTTACATTTAGGTTGCATAATAATAATAATAGCCATAATAATAATAATAATAATAATAATAATGAAAAAACAACAATTACAAGAGGGTTCCATAGCACTTGGTGCTTGGATCCCAAAATCCCAAATCCTTTAATAATAATCACTTTGTTACAAATTCAATTCAGAATGCAACAGTGAAAAAATAAAATGTTACGTTAAAGAAAAGTTGTTAAATATCCATAATTAGTATTTATTAATAAAATATGTTTAGCAAATTGCTACAAAAAGAACATTCCATGTAGTGTCTTTGATGAAAAAAGCAGCATGTAATGAATGAGGAAAGAGATTTAGAACACTAAAATTCCTTCATTAATTAAAAAACCTCAAAAATCCAATAACAGAAGACAATTCATCCAAATTTTTTAAATGTCACAAAAAATTATTTAAAACATTATTTTAAATTGAAATAACAACTATTCCTTTTCCTCTTTCCTCCTCTGTATGTGTGGTTGAGTCAGCTGCCTGCCAGCTGTGTGAGAAACAGTTATTCTAAAATCACTATAGCAATGCCAGTGTTTGTACGGCATGTGTGTGTGTGTGTACAGAAGAATGTTCCATAAATGAACATAACAGATGACATGATTGAACATGACACTGTCAGCAGCTTACACAGTGTTGGAATATGAGCTTAACCACTTACTCTCCACCCTCTTTTACACTTTATGTCTTCATTAATCGCCATAATAAAATAGTATTATTGCTCTAATTTGAAATTATCTGACTTATTCACAGCGTTCCATGATCTGCCATTTTTAGTCAACTACATTTCTTATAATGATCACTGTTTATGAACACTTTATAATAATGATAAATGCAATAGCATAACTTCATGCAAAATTGTTTTCAGTTAAACAATAGTGTTAATCTATACTGTTGTGTACATGATGAAATCAGGAAAAACATTAATTATAAGTTATATTTAAGTCAGAGTTATAATGTTAAAGCAACACATTTTAATTTACTATAATATTTTTACTATCTCTCTTTTAATATGTACTACTCTCTAACCACAATAATAATTCAATAATATAATATAATAGAAATAATAAAAATAATTAATTTAAATTATATATTATTTATAAGTAAATGTAAGTAAAAATATTAAGTGTAACTAAATATATAATTTTATATATAATATAAAATAACAGAATAGAAAAAAATAAAAAATAAAATAAATAATAAAAATATATATTATACTACAATATAAATAAGAAAGAAATAAATACAGTCTAAAAATAATATTATATATTATTTATAAATAAATCTAAGTAAAATCATATGAATCAAAAGATATACAGATATAGTCAAACCGGAAAAACCAACACCTTAAATAATGTATTACAAATATTGTAAAACTATGAATAATTTGGTTTCTTTCATGCTATGAGAAGTTCGGAGAATAGAACAGTTCAAGTCATCTATTAAAATGTGCTGACGTCTAAACTGTTTATCTCTGCAGGTGTGACTGTGTTCAAATAGATAAATGAATGACACTAATTACAGCTTCATGGAAATGAGGCAGTTACAATCAAACTTGTTCAAACTGACAGAGAGATTCATAACCTGACATGAAATCAGAACAAATCCTTATCTGATCTCATCTCGCCCATCCTGCAAGAATTACGAATTAAAAAAATTAAATAATAGTGAATATTATGACTGGTGTTTTACAGGAAAAATCAAATTAAGAAGCAGGAAGAAAGCTGTGAGGAGAGAGCGAGAGGAGGCGTGATGGCACACGCTGCAGCTGAGAGAATTATTACTAAACAGAATTATTACCAAAACAAAAGAAAATATGGATCTCAAAAACACATCACACAATTATAGGACTGGAAAATCTTAGCGGAATAACTGGGGTTGCCAACAAACAACAGCAACACGTGACTTGAAGGAAACTGATGAGCAAGGAAAATGAGCAAATTTGTACCATCTTGTCATTAGGGAGGTGTCCTTAAAGAAGGCAGATGCCAGAGGAAGAAAAATTGTACCTCACACTTTTTGGACATTCAAACACCAACAGGTGTGTTGGTGGCCTAGTGGTAGGACACTTGCCTTTGGACCAAGAGGTTGTGGGTATGAATCCAACCTCTGGCACTTACCACCATTGGGTCCCTGAGCAAGACTCTTGACCCCTGCCCTAGAACTGTCCCTGAAATTAGGAAATATAAGTTGCTCTGGATAAGAGCGTCTGCTAAATGCTGTAAATGTAAACAATCATTGAAGATACATTTTTGAACCAAAAAGATATGTTATTTTTAGGTCGAGGGAAATAACTTATAATAAACAATTTTGGGAAAGCCAGTTTATATTATATAATAATGAACATGGTGTGGGCTAATTGACTCGCACATTGTAAGTGGTTAGCGCCCACTTACAGAATGAATCCGCCGGTTAACTTCCTCTAGTGCCACTTGAATATGCAGTAAATATTTGCCACTCTGGGAGCGTTGTCTGATTTCTTGTCATTTATTAAAGCATTTATTCTCATCACAAGCCACATATACTTTCTCCTCGCGAAAAACAAATAACTAGCTGGCGACGCATTCAATACCGACCTCAAGTGACTCATGACTGTGACCTGATCAGTTTAGTGAGACTCAGAGGAGCCTAATCCCAAAAGGAACCCTAATATTACAGCCTAATGGTGAATAATTCAACTTAGATAAAAAGAAGCGACATCCTAGGACCAACACTTATAACCAGAATATGAAGGTTAAAATAGATTATCACAGACTTGCTGCTACTTACATTTACCAACACACATCAAACAGCACCATGACACACAACACCAACCAACCAGTCACTGGATGAGAATGAATCAACAAGTCACTGCGCCTAGTAACACTGAAGAGGTTATAAGAAATGGTACGATGGCTGTCTGAATATCCTGTTACATTCAGTCAACATTCCTGCATTATGGAAATATTACAGAATGTTCCAGAATATTTGGTCATGCTACCAGAAGAAGAACATAACAATGTTTCAACCTCCAAAACTGTTGTTTTTGTCTCTTTCGTGCGGTCTGGGTCTTGATCAGGAAGCCAGATCCCCCAAATACCCGCCATAATTCCAATCTTGGCAGTTGGCTCAAATGTGGGGAGCTCTAATTTGTAATTAGAGAGGATTCATGATATTTTTCCGTCACTTCAACAGCTGTGTGTGCTGAAGGTTTTAGCCACATCGAAGTTTATTAATTATATATCGAACTTCCCACAAGACGATTAAAAGCCGGTCCTTGACTCTCATGGCACTTACCGACGCTTTGATATACGAGCAGGAGACATACAAGCTAGAGTCTATTAGAGAATGACAGCCAATGAAGAACGGATAATTACCCAGAAGTTGTTCTGTTCCAGATGTTTTAGGGTTAAAGAGGGAGGCACATTAACGTATAAAGCTCTAAGGCGTTGAGGATGCTGTCACACATATGCCTTGCTTATAACCAAATTTCTGCATCTGCTGTTAAAAGCAGCAGATAAATGTCAGATGTGAGATGAGTTATTCTTAAAGTTCCCTTTAGGTTCTCTTTATGTAAGAAAACTAATATATCTGTTTCAAACGTTGCAACCAGTGTCTTGGCATTAATATGAAGCAAAAAATCTAATTTCAGAAAAGCCTAGCAATCAAACGGTGGAGGCAACAGTGTCGAGTCAACTGACCATTAAATACATGCACTAAATAAAAATTAATTACATTTCAGCATGTATATTTCATGACTAATCATTCATTAAGTCGGCTATAGCTAGACCATAATTTTAAACAAGTATGCCCTCAAAAATACAAAGAAGCCAAACTGAAGTTTGTTTAAAAAAAAAACCACATTTACTACTATTTTTAATATCTCTGTAAACATTTAAATACTCACTAACCACAGTGTTAAAAATATCATAATATAAATAAATGTAACGTAAGGTAAACCCTAAAGTAGACTAATATTGATGTTGTTTTGAGCACAAAACAGTATTTTCTTTGCTACTGTCCAGAAGAAAAAAGACATAACTGAGAAGTTTCTAGGTGTTAATTACCACTTCTACAAGCTGCATTGTGTAAAGATTTAGACATGGCAATAACATCACCTTTTAATGTCTGATACGATACCACTATTGTAAATTTGGATATCTGCTGATATGATACAGATCTGATACAGTGTCTGAGTCTTTTTTTAAACAGAAGAATAATGCTTTAAAAATTGTCTGAATACATGACTGAGATTATTCTGTTCTGCTTAAGGAGATAGTTGACTTAAATACGTTTTTACTAACTAAAACAATGTAATAATTACACACCCATATATATAACGACATGGTATAAAATAACATTCAAAATGATTCTTTAAACACAGTTATTTAGTGACGCCCCTTTAATCTCAGTTAAACCATCAACACTTCCCATGCAGAACCAATTTACAGATCAGTTCCATAGATCGGCCAATGCCACTGATATCCGGTCAAATGGGCAATAAATAAGGATTTAAAATATTTTACTTACCATCAACTAAAGTCACCAACACTAAGGTAGCATGGATTTATGGGCGTTGAAACAAAGACTGTGTGACGGCATGATCCTCTAAATAGCACAATTCGATGGGTAGCATATTTTGACTCCAAAACACAGTTTAAAGCAGCAGCAGGAGTTGTGCTGAGAGACCAGATTGACCCAAAGCTTCAGAGGGAGTTTCATGCAACTTTAAAGGCTTTATAGAGCCAGGCTTGCACAAAACAGCCTGGTGCAGCAAACTGGTTTTAGCTGGTCAGCAGCTTGATCTGTTCCAAAGATAAAGCAGCTGTCTTGAATCTTTCAAGACCCTTTGTTTTGGTGCCAAACCATCTAGATGGAGCAGGGTCTGTTCCTTGATGGCCAGGTTTTCCATCACTCACTAGGGGTCTCAGGTAGATTTTGACTCTCCAGGCATGATGGAAACCCTCCAGGTCCGGATTTGCCCACTCCTGATCTAGACAAAAGCGAAGGGTCATGAAGCGTTGTTGAGGAAACATTATATATCTCCATGTTCTTGATGCATGTTACATGCAGCAGATGAAGAATGTGAGATAGAGGGAGCGTGCAAAACGCAGCGGGCAGATCTAACGTCTTGATGTGTCCCCGATGAGGCAAAGGCCCATCACTAATCTTGGTCAAAGCAATCCAGAAGTCTCAGCTCCAGATGTTCTAATCGCCAAACCATCCGCGTCTCTTACTTGATGTGGAACACGAGGAATAATAACAGGGTGGAAAGTGCCAAGCACTACTGTAGTGGGTCGAGGTTGATCAAACTAACCCACCACCTGCCGCTGATGGTTCGGGAGTTAGAGGTAAAAACATGTTTGCCTTCGCTGTAGCACCAATTATTGGTCGATCACTACACTTTTCAGCCTGTGCTGAGATGCAGACCATTCCTACTTAGCCACGAACTTGCAGTTTAGGCTGCACAATCCATTTTAGGGGATACACACACACACACACACACACACACACACACAATAATAATAATAATAATAAAGAAACAGAACAATAACAAAGGTTTCAATAGCACATCATGCTTGGACCCCTAAAATATTGGTGTATGAAGCCCAATATCTGTAAGATGGTAGATGGAGGCCTCTATATTTTTGCCCATAACTTTGGCAAATGTTGACCAATTTATAAAATTCTTTGTTGCATTCAAAATTAAATTTGCAACAAAGTGATACTTATATCACCTTAACTTTGTAGCTGGTGAACAATAAAAACAGCTGAATGGACCGAGATCATATCTATTAACATAAACATTAATCGTGTGTGATGCCTACTTTATGAGCCACTAGATGGCATTGATCACTATTGCTGTGAGTTCTTTTGGTGTTTTTCTCATTCTAAAACTCACAACACTGGCCTGTGAGTGCTCAAAAACAACCACATCTGAGTTAAATCACCACCGACGCCTACTGAGATCTGATTTATCGGCTGGAATCAATAAATCCATATGTCACTCTCAGTGTGATGCATCTAAACATTTAGACTTAGACAGATTTAGTTGTGTTCCCAACTTTGGGTGCAGAATCGATCATCGCCATGAATGCAATTAAACGTTGTGATGTTCCTCTAGAGATCCTCAGCCTCTAACTTCAAACGGACATTTTCCTTGCAAACGCTTGGCAAAGTGACGGCCTGTTTGTAAAATAAGCAATGGTGGCGTTTGTCACCCTACATCCATCTATTACAAAAAGAGTTTGCTTCAATGTATGATTTAGAATCTGGATATTTCTTCATCAGCATTTGCCATAATAATAGTGAGGCCTTGTTTGTGTAAAAGTAATGTGATTGGTCCGCTGGGCCTATTCGTGACTTGGTGATGGAAATGGTATTGATTTTTGGAAATAGCTTTTAAATAATTTTGCTTCAAATCACAACCAGCAGGAAAAGTGGTGGGAGAGTAGGGTAGAAGAAGCTTCCTAAAATTCTCTATATTACAAATATTATATGCAAATGTGTTTTTTGAATGTAAGTCTGTTTTAAAGAGTACCATGTCTTACCTGTGACTAAAAAGCAAAAATAGTGTGTGTTACACAATTACGTTATTGCTTTTTCATGGATTTTTAGATAAACATCTCAGGCTATGACATAACCATATAGGAAGCCAAAAATTGAGAACAAGACTTAATTAATGATTGCATGACTTCTTAAAATAGAGATTTTCTCAGCAGTAGTGGTTAAACTCAGACAATACATGGTGATGCAGATATATTATATGTTTGCATAAATTTTACATACTTTTTATCTATTTTTGCAAACATATAGCACATCTTTTGCAAGTAGACACAAACGGTGACTGCTCCTCAAGTGGATTGTTTAAATTTTGAGTATTGTAAGAATAAGTTTGTAAAAGTTAAACTAAAGTGCTTTCAGCAAAACTTTTGGCCAGACAAATGTGAAAAAAGGGTTTTACACCATGTAGGAGGGAGGAATAATTGAAAATTGTGACTTTATGTTTATTACATTTTGAATGTGTGAAGCGAGTGAAGGTCCTGGGTCGGCCGAATGGACTTTCTGGGTGGAGTGCTCTTGCATGCTCTCCCCATGTTTGCGCGGGTTTCCTACGGGGGCTCAGGATTCCTCTCACAGTCCAAAAGCATGCGATATAGGTTAACTGGTGACTCTAAATTGGCCCCATAAGGTGTAAGTGGGAGTGTGATGCCTGCTCAGGGTTGGTCCCAGCCTTGCGCCCGCATTTCCCCAGATAGGCTCTGGACCCCACGACCCCGGTTGGGATTAAGCGATTTGGATAATGAATGAATTAATTTTGAATGTTAGAATATTCTTTCATAATGTGTTCCTTGGATCTGACACATAGCCAATTTAGAATGTTACTTGTACATCTCTCACCATCGTTCGCCTCTCTTGTAACCCCAAACCCAGTTTAAAGCAGCAGCAGGAGATGTGCCAAGGGACCAGATTTATTCTGACCTAAAAGGAGGTTTTCTTGCAACTTTAACGGCTTTTGAGAGAGCCAGGCTTGCACAAAACAGACTGGTGAAGCAAGGTCAGCAGCTTTATCTGCTCCATGAGGATGTGTTGCTCCTTCCAGACCATTTGCGTTAGTGCCAGACCATGTAGTCATGTGGTTCTTAACCTGTGGGTTCTCATCTAGGTTCTAAAAGGGTTAACTAACCGAGTAGGAGTGTAATGATATATTGATCTACATCTAGTCAGTGATCAACAAAGGACAGCATTGATCCAAAATGAGAACACTGATGAGACATCATGCATATCGTAACATCACTTTATATTGAACAGGAGTTTATTTTTATTGATAGAGAACATTGCTTTTATCTGGTTGAGCTCAGAAAATGTTGAATAATATTTTAGATGCTTTTGTAATTTGGTATGAAGGGAAGTGATTGTGTTAAATCAGCATATCGTCTCATATTGTTGTCCAAGATGATATGTTATATTGTGATGATACTTGTGATTTACACGTCTAGTCGCAAGGCAGAGTTGGACTTATTCAAACGAGGCAGCTCCAGGTTTATCTTTAAGACAAAGTCTGTACTCAAATGTAAGTTGATATTCCATTATTATTAACTGTGAATCCCCTTTTATCCAATTTTAACTGCTTGTAGAAGCAGGCTGCTAAAGGTCATTTCATTTGGGGCAAGCGTTCAAAACATGGCTTAAGCTGGTCAGAGTATTTTTGCTCCATAACCTAGTTTTATTGTGCTAGGCCTAAACTATTATCATATTTATTACAGTTTGATATCAAAATAGACTTTCGAACATTTTAAATGCTAAAACTTACTTTGATATTTTTATTCCTTGAGCTACGGCCCACATTAGCCTGCATAATCACACTTAATAAAGTACGAGACGAAACCAGCTGACGTTTCTGCACTTGCTTGGCAAGGGAAGTTATAATATGTATGCCGTGGATCAATGTTTTCATTTGAGATCGATGCTATGGGTTCCTGGATGGTTACACCCCTACTCTCTGTCCTTATCTGCCCCTCTTGGTAACTGCTGCGGTCCAAACCCAGAGTTGCGATAAAGGGACTGTGAGTGAATTTCATGGAAGTTCAAACCCTAAATCAGTATGAACACTGGCTAAATCCTGTTGCATGCCTGGCCATAAACAAAACATTCCTTATTTTTATGAGCACAAGTTATCATTAAATTTAGGCTCCAGTTCTCTCAGGGGTGAAATGTTTGCATGTTGTTGGGCCTCCGGAGAGCATAAACATCATAAATGCTGAACTTTGCCTATAGTTGACAGGTAGGGAGGGAGTGTGCGAGAGAGAGAGAGAGAGAGAGATGGTTATATTTTTAACTGTAGGCACTTGACCTAGATATATGTCAATAACAGCGCAATCACTATTCAAGAATGTTTTACAAGTTGCTGCTTGGTTATACATGCTGTACGCTTCTCAGAGACAGTGTAATATTTTCCGAAATAAGTTTCATTTGAGAAGTTTCAATCAGGATCAAAATTAGTACAACAAAACATTATTCCTGACAATGCTTTTACTACAAGTGCAACTGGAATAAAAATACTCCACATACATTAAAATAAAGCATTAAAAACTCTTCTTTTACTGTAAATGTGCACGTAATATAATACATATCCAAAGTTGAGTGGTTTTGGTGTGACGGTACAAAACAGAGATTTATTCACCAGCAGTAATTAAATTCATTCAATTTTGCACTTATAAAAGTATATAAAATTTATCTAGACATGAAGCACATAGTTTTTGCACAAAGAAGCAAACTATAATTACTCATATGACACACAAAACCCATACGAAAAAACAAATTGTTTGCGGCAGGTTTGTGGCAAACTTGTGGTTAATTTGTGGCAAACAGTGGAGTTTGCCAGAATATGTTGCTACAAGTTTGCCATTGTCAGTCACTAGTGGCAAACTTGCGGCAATGTTCTGGCAACAATGACAAATTGCCACTAGTAACAAATGTAGTTGGCAGTGAAGGCAAACTTGTAGTGAACTTTTGGTGACAAATCTGCCAGGTGCATAAGTAAATATAAAGCTGCAAATTTGTGGCAACATTGCCAAAGGTTAACCACAACTGTTTGCCAGAAACCTTATTGTTTTTGTAAGGGAAAGTACATAAAAAAAAGAGTTTGTTGTAACAGCAAGTTCTAAAACGTGCTTTTACCAAAACATTTAGACTAAAAACTGTTAATTTTTCATGCATTAATTCTAATTTCCAAATCACTCTGGCTTCTAATCTTGTCCAAATAAACGACAGCTAAAGCTTAAGATGGATTTTAATCTTTCTTCTCAAGTTGACACAATGCATGAAAAGTGATCCAGCTAATTGAGTAACTGAGACTATATAGAAATGACAAAATTAACGAATGTTTACCTAAGTTTAGTTTTCAGCTAAACAATAAAGTAACGTTGCAACACTGACGTAACTGAATTTACTGGTACTGAAATTACTTTTACACACATTTTTCAAACGTGTTTTAGTGTCGCTTTTCTCGGTATAGATAAGAAACTCTTGTCATGCTGAGATTACATTGTTGCAAACGATCATATGACTTTATTTTTGAAGTTAAACATTACCTAGAAGTTAAATAAATGACTAAGCAAACGGTGACTTCACCGTTACGTGACTGACTGGATTGGTCACTCCAGTTCAGGCTTTATCTGGAGCCATCTGTCATTCCTGGTACGCAAACAAAAGAGATATGGCACCAAAAACAACAAACCGAAAAAACGGAATAAACAACAACATCCGACATGCTTCAACACGAAAGTAAAAGTACGAGCGAGTTTGTTTGTGTCTAATTTTTTTCTGGCAGCTCTTTACTGGATTTCTGTGGCGTGAGGTGTTTGGGACGCTGAGGTCGTAAACCGGCACCTGGCGGTCAGTGTGAGGGTGAGAGAGAAAATGTGGAGAGAGCGTTTAAGGACTGGAGTTGGTGTAGACGTGTATAAAGGTGCCCCGGCGTCCCAAAACACCTGGAGTTAAAACCTTCTCCTGTGATCTGTCTCCAGAAGCTGAAATAATGAAGGCTTTCCTGCTGCTCTCGGCCGCTCTGAGCGTCCTGCTCTGTGTCTTGGCTCAGCATCCGCATCCCTGCAGTAAGTCCGGGATCTGGTAATGAACTGAAGTCGGTAAATTACAGGCGTCAAACTTATTTTTGTTCTCGTTATATTGAGATCACGTTATTTTTCTTAGAGAAAACTGTGGTTATCGCGAGATTACGACTTTCTCTGTGCGTGAACTTGACACAATGGAAGTCGTTGTCTCACAGTCACAAGTTTTAATTAATTACACGTCGTTATCTCGGACTACAAGTTATTTTTTCTCGTGATCTGCGAGTAAGAAAGGCCTTTACTAAAGATCAAGAGTTATTTTTTCTCGTTTTCTTTACTTCACTATTTATTTTTGCCCGCGATTTTTACGTAATGCGAGTTATTTTCTTAAGATCACAAGTTATTTTTCTAACAATCGTTATCTCGGGTTTACTTCCTATTTTTCGTGAACTCGACACAATGAAAGTCAGTTTACCACAGGTTTATGTAAATTCATAAATTAATTACATGCTGACAATAATTTCAAGTCTAGATCACACATTTTTCCCCCCTGAACAGGACATAATGAAAGTAGTTGTCTCACAAAAACAAGTTTACCTCGTTATCTCGGACCACAAGTTATTTTTCTTGTGATCTGCACTTAAGAAAAGTCGTGTCCTCAAGATCAGTAGTTATTTTTCTCGTTTTTCGTGAGTTCACTGTTTATTTTTGATCTTGACATAATGAAGGTCATTCTCTTGAGATCACAAGTTATTTGTTTGGAGAAAACAGCTCGTTATCTCGGGTTATCTCGTGAACTCTCATAATGAAAGTGTGTTTACCGAAATAGTAGTATGTCTGTAAGATTAATATAATTGTGCTGGACAGTTATCATATCAACTTAAGACAGAGGCTCGGACATTTGCAGCTTTATGTTTGGGCAAATTATAAAAACATACGATCTTAAGAAAACAACTTGGGTTATGCCGAGATCACAGCCATATTCTATTTTGAAGGATGGAGTGTAAAAGCTGATTTTTTTATTTGTAGTAATTGTACTTAAGTATTCTTTTGTCACATATATAGTATATTACTTTCACATACTGTACATGTAGTGGAATGCACCACGATTTGAAAATATGTTACTAAAACTAGACATTAAGGTTATAAACAGTACTGGTACATGTCCATATTATGGGAGAACTGTCTATGGTATGGTAAAAGTACTTTGCACTTGGGATAAATGTTATCAGTGTTAACAACTTTCACACAGCACTTGATTACAGTTGAATGACTTGTGCCACAGTCTGATCATTGTTTATTGCTGGGGATTAAAGCCCAGACGTAATCTAAGCTCATCCCAACTAAGGTTAATTTCACTCACAAGATGTATTTTTGCATGTTTTAATCTTATTTTAAAGTTAAAAATCTTGACTGTTTTGCTCAGAATCAATAATGATTCTTTGAACTGATCCTTTTTGATAAGTAGCAAATGAAACCCTTAACTTTAAGACTTACTTTATTAATAGTAGAAAATGCTTTCAATACTTAAGTACCATTCATATCAGATACTACAGTACTTTTACTGTACAAGTAATATTCTTTTGGATGTGTTTTTAGCTTTTAATGGAGTTATTTATTATTTTAACTCCAAATGTAATAGGTCCATGTATTTTCATGTTTGTATGATGTGGAGGATATTTTTGCCTCGCTTAATGTTCCTATTGCTTTTTGGCAGGGGCGCCGCCGTACCTCCAGGGCAAACTGAGTGTGGTAGGTGAGCCTTCAGCCTCAGCCTTGTATTAACACCTCTCGATTTCACAGAGTGTTTTCTTGAACGCTGTGTGTCTCCCGTCGCAGCTCAGCCCCGAAGGGCAGACGAGAGTGTTTGAGGAGTTCTACTATGACGCTGTGGAACAGAGGATTCGTGCCATTGCGTTTGGAAAGGAAGGCTCGCAAAGCATTCACGTGGACAAACTGCTGCTGTACAGAGAGGTAGAGTCTAGGGGTTGACCGATTATCGGTGCTGATATTTATTGTTTTTACAGGTTATCGTATCGACCTTGTTTTTTAAAAATTCGATACACTGATAAAACATAACTTTAATTATAACTGTAGTCAAGTGGACAGTTTTGCATACTTAAATATTAAAGTAAGGCAAAGTACTCAGAATAATAGACCATTTCAACCAAGGAGACCATTCAGTTTAGATTGACAAGTTTTTATTTGGCAAAACAAGCTGTCTTTAGTGTGTATGTGATAAGTTTTGGAGGAAGCCTGTCGCTTGGTCGTTGGTTCACTCGTCTCTGAAGCCGGCAGATCTGGCTGGGAGACCAGGCAGGAAGGCGAAGGAGCCTGCCCCCGGACCAAACGGGGAGCCAAAGGTGGTGGAGGGGCGGAGGCGGGCGAAATCGAACAACTGTAATGGCAGAGACGAAGGCCAGTTTACTGCTTATATACAGAACTAGGAGTTATGTGATTGGACGTGCCGACGCTCATTAGGTCTCCTTGTTTGAACTTCCGTATTCACTTTCATATAAATGTTAAATTACAGCAAATACACTAACGTGGATGATACGTGCCTGTAACATTGTACCACATGACGTTGAAACCAGTTTTCCAAAATAAGCCCATTTTTTCATCTTTATTTTGGTAGCAACTGTCTTGTGGGGGTCAGCCGATAATCAGCAACGATATTAAACATTTTTATAGGTATTGGTGCCATTTTTTTTTTAACCAAGATGCAGATAAAATACTTTTATATTGTGCTGCTTTGGCTGTACTGCAGCTAAAAATATAGGTTATTAGTGTCCTTGATTACAACATGATCAGTTTGATCTGGTGGAAATAAGATGAATTTTAACTGTGTTTCAAATATTGAAGTACACAAAACTTTCAAGTGCTTTTCAGAGTAATATTTAAGTGTACAAACTAGGCAACCTTGAGAAGCTTTTTCCAATATTTAAATATGTTAAACCAAGCAACTTCCAGCAGTTCACAATTAGCATTTTCTGAACATAGTCACTCCAAAAGCTAAAATCATGCACTGATGTGTTTTTTAGAGGGTTTCCTTCGATATCCACTACCACAACAAAACCTGTGTTAAGTCGCCTCTCACTGATCCCTTCACTCCCATTGAGATTCCGCTCGACGCCCAGCACAGGTTCCAGTTCGTGTTGGGAAGTCTGTCGGCTCCGGGGCAAGGCGTGCTGGTCAACAACTGGGAGGGATCGCTGCCAGCTATTAAAGGTAAAGCTGAGTAACGTTGCAGTGCAAGTTGAAACATTCGTGAACAAAACTGTTGAACATGTCTGTGTGTTGAACATGTCTGGGTTTGGTTTGAATTGATGTGTAAGTGGTAGAGTAGCTACTTACCTAGCACAGCTGCTGATACGCATGTTGGGCTCTACTAAATATTACGATATAAGTCATAGCCAAGTCAGAACTTGGTGTATTATATGGTGATATGGGTCATACAGTACATGTTTACAGTTGGATTTATTTGAATAAACAAGTAGTTCTTTGTATAGTGAAGTCTGTAAATTTGAGTGTGTAGTAGTGGTGTTCTTGATGGAAAAACTCACCCCGTTTTATCAGCTCCAGACGCTACAGAGCTCTAAAAGCCGCACTGCTAGATTGAAAAACAGCTTTATATCAAGAGCCATCACTGAGCTGAACTCTGTTAAAACTAAGGATCATCTGATTACGGGCCGGCTGATTATTAGGGGCCGATATTAGGCATTTTTATCAGTATCGATGTTTAATTTTGACCAACATCAATATTAAGTAATTACAAGGTGCGCTACTGTGGCCCCACTGCCGTCTCTTCTCTGTGTGCCGTTTGCTCTCGACTCACTGCTTTATTTAATGTCCCGTCCACAACAGTCTCTGATTGGCTATATGTCACACAAGTAGTAGCTAATCAACACTTAAGCCTTGTTGTCACTCACACACGAGCGTAGCATGAAGCTCCGAGAAGGAGGAGAGGGGAGAGTTTCAGCTGAGCTCAAAAATTTGACATTTTTTTCTATATAGTTTCCAAATATCGGTTATCGTCTCCGTTAACTATCAATAATCGGTATCGGCCCTGAAAAACTAATATTGCTCAACCTCTAGTTAAAACATTCATCCCTTTCTACTGCTACCACCTGAGTATCTTTATAACTTTATCTTTATAACCAGCAGCTTACTCTGTGTGACTGTCCGAGACGAGAACCTTTATGATTTTATGTGCAATATTTGTGTGCGTTATGTATGTGGTTAAATTAATCGTGATATTAAACTGAGGTCGTTTCGCCCACCTCTAGCTCCTCACTACATTGACTCACACCCGTTTTGTCTTCTTCCCCAGCAAACTTCTCCATGACCGTCACCGAATTCGGCTGCCTTCCCATCACCGTCCTCTACCACTTCCAGGACTTTGGCTACGTCCTGTCAAGGTTGGTTTTCTAAAAAGCAGCTGAGATTGCAGAATCAGTGAACGGTAACAAAACCAGGTCAGCTTGATAAGAGGTCGAGGGATTTCATGTTTCAGCGTTTAATTGCCCAGTCGTTACGCGCGAATGACGGGTCAAACAGTCAGAATTGCATTCAAAGTTCAGAATAGTTTTATATCGAAGCAACTTTGTTTCAGACTCATAGATATGGCGAAATCTACAGAGATCTCCAAAATATTGGGTTAAGACAGTTAATCCACTAGGGATGCACCGACCCAACTTTTTCAGTCCCTTGATTAGAACATGATCAGCTTAATCTGGTGCAACAAAGATGAATTTTAACTGTGTTTTGAATCTTTTTCGCCATATTGACGTCCGCAAATCCAAGCAATGTTTAGATGCTTTTCAGAACATTTTTAAATATTCCAGGCCAAGGAGGCTTCTTCGGAAAATTTAAGTACTGAAGTCCAAGCGACTTTCAGGAGCTTTTCAGAGTAATATTTAAATATACAAAACTAGGCGACCTTGAGAAGCTTGCATTGTTTAAATATGTAAAACCAAGCAACTTCCAGGAGTTTTGATCATTCTAGCATTCAGGCTCCATCAGATGTTTGTAGACGATTTGCAATCCAAAAGCTTAAATCATGTGTTGATGTGTTTTTTCAGAGGGTTTCCTTCGACATCCAACTTTTTCAGTTCCGATACCAATGCCGATACTTGTGATTTGGGTATGGGCCGATCCCGAGTACCGATCCGATACCAGTTTTTAATGAATGAGTTGTGTGAGGAGGAGACTGAGATTATTGTTCTGCTTGAGGAAATACTTAAATCCTGTTTTCCTAACTAAGACAATGTAATAATTACACTCCCATATGTATATGCTAAATGATTTATTATTAAAATAACATCTCAAAAATGATTCCTTTAAACACAGTTGTGTCATTTAGTGACGCTCCCTAATCCTGTGGCGCTAAAAGCATCAGGAACACAGAGGTCGAGCGCTCATGAGATGCCACTTTTACCTAACATTTCTGCTCTGCTAGATCTTCATCAGCCATCTCTAAAAACTAGGGATGCACCGATCCGATATGTGGATGGGATATTGGTCCGATAACGACTCAAACAGCTGGACCAGGTATCGGTGGCATTGTGGTGATCTATGAAGCCAATCTGTAATTTGGTTCTGCACTGGAAGTGTTAGTGCAGTAAAGCTGGTTTATTGCTCAACATTCACACTAATTCCTACATATTGATATGACAATGAGCAGAACAAGCAACACAACACACTACAAGCCCAAAAGCACATCACACCATTATACTGTTTAATTTGCTTAACAACACCAGCTCTCACTCACAAGCAGGATTAGGGAGCGTCACTAAATGACACAACTGTGTTTAAAGGAATCATTCTCGAGATATTATTTTAATAATAAATAATTTAGCATATACATATGGGTGTGTAATTATTACACTGTTTTAGTTACGAACACAGGATTTGAGTTTTAAGCAGAACAGAATAGTCTCCTCCTCACAGAGAAATACACAACGTATTCATTAAAAACTGGTATGGGATCGGGACTCGGGATCGGCCCATACCCAAAGCCCAAGTATCAGCATCGGTATCGGAATTGAAAAAGTTGGATCGGTAACTGTTCTGATTTTATAAGTCAATTTCGAATAACTTGGAAGAAACTGTAGAAATATTGTGTCGTGCCGCATCAAAACCGACAAAATTAATATCCAGTGTTTCTCGGATTCGAAAAAGCAGTGTAATACAAAAATCCAACGTGCAGTTTTCCCTCCCTGCACAGTAAACAAAGTCTTATTCCGCGTATGAGCTCCAACATTTTAGCCGTAATGCGTTACATGTGGTTGTGGTGTTTCTCTTACTATTAGATTCATATTCCTCGCTGAAATGTTGGAAAGGCGGCACGACGCTTTTTTCTGAAGTTCACAGACTTCACTGTTTATTTGCCGTGGCATTGCCGGATCTCGTTAATGAAAGAGCCGTCGATGAGTTTAGCGAACGAGGAGAAAGACGCGATCCATCATGCGCTTCCGGACAAGTCGCGTGGGACAAAGTGGCGTGCAACTTAGTATCAATGCGTGACTAATTGGATCAGTCTGCGAGGGCCAATTTGAGCCACATGGCCATTGTTTAATGGCGAACAGTGCCGTCGTGGAACAGCGTTATCTGTGCTGTCAATAACCTGGAATCTAGATGCTGGATTAAACTTTGTTACTGCAAGCAATTCCCAGAATAAAAGTCAGACTAATCGGGTTTAATGCAAGTCACCAGGGCGTGGATTAGGACGGATTTTTTGGCTTTAATTCAAACCAACTCGGCCCAATCCTGACCACTCCATAACAAGCAGGTCAGAACTTCACCATCTCTCCCCTCTTCTCTCTCTCCCCAGCTTCTTTGACATTGTGGTCGGGATCGAAAACCCCGAGGTCTTCACCCCTCCGTCCTTCTGCAAAACCGCAAATCTGGTGGACAGAAAAGACGCTGCGGCGGACAACTTCTTCAATCTCCTCGTTTGAGAGGCTCGGCTCGGGCCGTTAATCCACAAATTGTAAAAGCAGCTTTAGTTTTAACTAGAGGTCGACCGATATTGTTTCTTCAGGGTCGATAACGATAGCGATTCTTGCTAGTAAACGAGGCCGATAATCGATATGTGACCCTGCCTGTGATAACCCAGCTTAAGTCATTTTTTGACTATTTTTTTGTTTTATACATAAAGCCATTCTAAAGAATGTTAGGAACATTTTGTGTAAATGTCACATTAATATCTTTAATACTGACCGAGTAGGGCAACGTCAAGGATTTGGCAAATTACGGCTCAGAAAAACGTTTTTAAGAAATTTCAACTTAAAAACACATTTTCAACACTGATGCTCCTTCGAACCATAATTATCCTGACTGTGTGTCATATACCAAACTAAAGCTTACATTCTCCCATTTCCGGTGATATATGACACATTTATGGGAAAATTCTGATACCTTTGGAAATTGGTTTATTTATGATGTGTGCGGTAAAAAAGCATAGCAATAACACTGAAATCGTCTTGATTATTTTGACACAACGTTCATCCATCGTAAGCAGTGCGCTGATTCTGACGTGTAACGCAGTGTCACCAAGCAATTCATCCAGAAAGCAGCACCCGGCTGCAGTCGCAAGTTTTCTGCTTCCCCTTGATCTGACGTGATTGCAGCGAGTGCACGTTGAAATGTGTCTTCTAACGACAGAAAAGAAATTTCGAATCCGAACAACACCCAAATCAGCAGGTGTTTTTGCACTGAAAGTAATCCTTAAGACGTTAGAAAAGCAATGTTTACGAAGCTGTATTTTTCAGCGAAAAGTAGAAACGTAGTGTCAATAAAGTCACAAATTTCATCATTGATCATGTTAGAAATTTAATTTCAATCATTATATCATAAACCCTCAATACTTAATTTATCATTTCCTATTTGTGGCATTTTTCCTCATTATGACCACTTTGACCACTTCTTTATGTCATAATAAAATCGGGCGACTTTAGCCAGGGGGGGCGGCACGGTGGCGCAGTGGTTAGCGCTGCCGCCTCACAGCACGAAGGGCTTTGGTTCGAACCCTGGGGACGGCCGTAGGGCCTGTCTGTGTGGCGCTTGCATGCTCTCCCCGTGTTCGCGTGGGTTTCCTCCGGGTGCTCCGGTTTCCTCCCACGGTCCAAAGGCATGCAATATAGGTTAATTGGTGTCTCTAAATTGGCCCCCATAAGATGTGACGGTGTGTGCCCTGCGGTGTGTTGGCGCCTGCCCAGGGTTGTTCCCTGCCTGCGCCCGCAAGTTCCCGGGATAGGCTCCGGTTCCCCCGCGACCCCAGTTGGGATTGAGCCGTTCAGATAATGGCTGACTAATGACTTTAGCCGGGTTTTCACAGCCAGAGGTCACATGCAACAAAAAAAATGTCAAAATTTAGAATTTTACAAACACCAAGCTCAGCTGAAACGCTTCTCCTTCTCAGAGCTTGACGCTGCGCTCGTGTGAGTGACAAGGCTTCAACGTTGACTGGCTACTACTCGTGTGACGTATAGCCAATCAGAGACACCGATACCGATTAATATCGGCCCCCGATAATCAGCCCAGCCAGTAATCGGTCGACCCTTAGTTTTAACCTGCATTCATGAAATTGAATCTTGCTACCTGAATTCTCACCGGCGCATGAAAATGTTCAACTCATTTCTGATGATACTACTATTATGAAGGATTTGAAAAATTAAAAATTCTTGTTGAAAAACTGTTTATTCTCACACTCAAAACATGACACGAAGCAAAATAAAAACAGTATTAAAACGAGAACCAAAAATGTAACCCGGCGCTTATTAATAACCGCTAAGTAAATAAGAGGAGGGTCTGGGGTTAATAAAAATAATAATGATAATAAAAAAGTGAAACTGTACAAGTGTACATCTGCACCAGTGTCTGAAGTCACGGAACCTTTTTACCACTGTCTTTGGAGGAAACGAAAAAGCTGGCGAGCTCGAGTGCCGGCCGCTCAAAAATCACATTTCACAGCATTAAGTCAAAGTGAAAACGGTGGGCCGGCGTGGGGGCCAGGGGGTCATTTATTTGGGGAGGTGGGAGGTGTGGTTATTTGTAGAGGATGTCGTAGTGTCCGGGCCGGTAGAGCAGGAAGACTTTGGGCTGTCCGTCCTCGGGGAAGACGTGGTGGTTGACGGTTCCGCCCTCGCCCCGGTCCATGTACTCCACCAGAATGCAGACGTTGAAGGCCTGAGCCAGCGCGATGATGTGGATGTGATCGCTCTCTTTGGACAAGGGCTCCACCTCCTGCTCGACACACAGCAAGACACTCCAGCAGTCACACTCGCACTAACGCCAAACTGGAGAACACTCATTCAAACTAAACCTACTGAAAACCCACAACTAAACGCAAAATCACGTGACATTAAAGACTCGAACTTTCCACTAGAACTACTTTACACTTGGATCCAAAGCAACACATTTTTAAAGTACTTCTAAAGGTGATATTTTTCAAAGCAAAAAAAAAAAAAAAACAGCTTTTAATCAGCAATTTTGTTCCAAAGCAAAAACATCTCCAATAATTTCAAATATTCTAAAACTTTCAGTGAATAATCTTTATTTAAATACTGTAATATTTTAAAAAGATCTTACAGGTGTAATCATTATTTTTCTAATGTAAAAATACTCCAATTAATGAAATTAAGTTGTTTTATTAGTTAAAAAATAACTTTAAAAAGGGTGCAATCTGTACTTCTTCTAAAATAAAATAGTAAGAATAACATTCATTATATACTCATATACAAAAATACATTTAAAATGTACAGTTTTATATACATAGTTGCAATTAGTAATTTTTCTAATATATTTTTATAATGTATAGTAATTTTTCTAACAAATGCAAGAGTGCAAGCAGTAATTATAAAAATAGAAAACAATAGTTAATAAAAGTGTAAAATATTCTGAAAGGTGCAACCAGCTATTAACAATTTTTCCTTATTTAAAATAAATAAATAAAATATTAAAATCTGCATTTGTTTATGATATAAAACTTACATTTTTGCGGCAGCTTTTCTAAAAAAATTGTGAAGAAAGTTGCAGTGTTTTTAGACATTTTGTTGCAATAAAGTTGTGGAAAATTTTGTGATTTTGTGCCCCTTTATAATATAGATTCTTTATCAATTAACTACAATGAGGGGAACAAAATCACTTATTTTTATTAACCATTTTGTTATTTTTGAAGGTAAATGTGAGACGTTTTTGTCACACATTTCCTGCGTCTTCTAAACGTAACATGGAAGTGAGTTCGCTGATGTATGGCTCAACGTTTTGCGGGAAACGACAATGACTGGTCAAAAATTGCGGAAAAGTTGTGGTCAAAATTGCAGCAAGAAGCCTGGATTAAATCAGATTATTTCTGATGAGTAAATCTAATCCAGTACTGAAAGCTCAAGTCTAACCGCTTGTTTCTACGTGTTAGATACATTGTGCCCCTCAAACAGGGGCGAGTCACTGACTGCACCTTTAACTGGGCGTGGGTGATGTGGAGGCTGCGTTCTCACCTGCTGGCAGAACTCACGTACGGTGCGAGCGCCCTCGATGAAGTGCTGGAAGAAGTCCTCTTCCCTCTGCAGGAAGCCGGAGGTGACCAGGCGCAGGTACACCACCAGGTAGTCGGACACGCACTGCTCGTTAAAGGAGGACAGCAGCTCACACACCTGCGGCTGCTTGTCACACACCTCCAGCAGGTCCATGAACTGGACACAGAGCGGAACGCACACATAACACGCCTAGTCTGACCCAGAATTAAAAATGGATGGTTGGAGATGGATATTAAGACGCCGTTTAGAGGCTAAATTACTTCACACTCGCTGTGTGTTGAAGGACGTGAAGTTGCTACTTAGGGCTGTGCAATTTGACCAAAATCTCAAATCCCGATAACAATATTTAATACAATATAGTACATTTTCTGTAAATTCTGTAGAACTTTCGCAAGCTGAATCCGGTGTCTGTGCGCACTCAAGTAAAGCCTTACACGCACACTCGAAACACTCATATGGAACGCCAAAGGTGCCAATAATTTGTCAAGACTTTAACGCAATTGACAGTAAACCATCTGTGTTTTTACGCTGTTTTCTTCTTTTATTCATTAAAAACGCCATATATAGCAGCGTTCTAATTTACCGGCACTTTTTACAGCTTCAAAAAAACAGCTTTTTATGCCGTAAAATGTCTGTAAAACGCTGTGCTTTTTACGATGCTCTAGTAAGGTTTTGGCAATTTTGGCAGCTTTGGTGTTCCATAGATCTGAGCGCGAGGGTGTGGAGGGTTTCGAAGAGGGACGCACTGATCCAACTTTTCAATTCCGATGCCGATATTTGGGATTTGGGTATCGCCCAATGTTTTTCTGAATGACTCATTTTGGTCTACACCTCATTTTGGACACGATGGCGTTCCACGCAACAACGCAACAAACTCGCGTCTCTGAATGAAAACATCGAGTAAACGGCTGTACTGTGAGTAGAACGCTGGTCGTTTTGGATCCTCCTACCGTGTTGTGAAAATCCTCGATGGTAAACTCGGTGAATCCTTGGCTCACTAAGTCTTCTTTACTCTTAGCAGCGACCGCTTTAAACCTGCAGGTTTGAGAAACAGAGGAGGAAGGAGACGACGAGTCGGGTGAGTTATGGTTTGTGGTTTGCACACAGACCAGGTTGTGGTTTTCTCTGATTTTTGAGGTTTACCGCTGTAGTTCTTTACTGTCGTCCAGCAAAGACTCCGAATAGGCGAAGCCGAATGCTCTGTAGAAGCAATTGCCGTCCGGCCTGGTCTTGCGTATGAATGAGTATTTCTGTTGCAAATCCTGGTGAAAACACACACGTTTATATATATCATATTAATATATTATGTGCAATACATTATCCACACTACTACATATCTTTTAATATATTAACATGTAGTGGTAGTGTAGATAATACCGTGCCTATGTATTGTCCATACTACTATTAACATGTTAGTAGGGCTGTGCGATATGATGAAATATATCGGATAACGAAATTAAAACATTTATCATTTCATTTTATACTCTTATCATTTATTTTGTTGTGTGGCAAAACTGAAAAATTGTACTATACTGTGATATCATTATCAGGATAAGAGATTTTGGTCATATCGCACAGCCCTATATGTTAGAATACTATTTGCAATGTATTATCCATACTACTACTACTACTATTATTATTATTATTATTAATTCACACCAGATTTTCTCATTTCACTGGTGTAAATTTTTATCATGATTTTAATACCTTTTGGATGATTAACCAAAATCAAAAATATATGCTTTCTCAGCTTCACTTCAAACTAAGCAAGTCTAACTGGAAATTACAACAAAAACATCTGCTCACAAGCCGTTCTTACCCTAATCTTTTGTTGGTAAATAACGTCGTCTTCAGCATATTCCTTTTTAAGTATGGCTAGGTCCTGGCGGTCTGACACGAGTGGAATGCTGGTGGCAATCTGGGGAGTGAAGCAATAATCTTGAGTTTTTAACCAGCGTATGAGGCTGGCGTGTCATTCCTCAAATTTATTAAGAGTAAACTGATTTAGGAGAATTATCACCCACCTCTTGTTGAATCCTGTCTTGTTGTGCCATAATAGCCTCATCATACGCGAGGCAGTTTAAACCTGACACAGTGAAAAAGAGGCAGCATTATGTAATGTGCATATTTTTGTGGATTTTTTATTACACTGATAGTCACAAAAGTGACCTTGTTAATTTTATCCAATGTTGACCGATTTTCAAATATTTTAACTGTTGCATTAAAATTTAAATCTGCAATAATTATTGACCACTGCATTGCCCTCTACACTGTAAACATGTAGCTGCAGAACTTTACGAATCCAAAAAATTTGAACGAAGCATCAATGACGTGCCCATGTGAATCTTGTTATTGCAAAAACAGATGACTGTCATTGAATCTGGTCATAAACTGACATTTTATTGTTCACTATTAACAATATCATTGAAGATATCATTGTGATAACTGTATTTCACAGGTTGTATTTCGTGTGTTGAATGTGTGGCGGGCAATATAATAAACACAAAATCTTAAAAGCTGCTTTCCGTGTTCAATATAAATACAATTAGTGGAACAGTGTAAATAAATGATGGTTTCAACTTTTATCACAGGTGCATTTCTCAGGACTAATTTAAAAGAGAAGTTTGTCTGATAGAATATAATTTACCCTGATGTAAGGCAGCGTGGATAAATGTTTTTTTTTTCCAATACAAAAGCACCCCAATTAGTCTAGAATGATTAATAATTTCTGAATCGAGTGATTCAAGGTAAGGCTGGGCAATATGACCTCAAATCAACATTGCGATTACTTTAACATTTTGGGCCATTTTCCCAGTCAAAGATTACGCCTAGTCCTAGACTAGTTTTGGGTTTGAATGGTAAATCTCCAGTAGTACGACAACTTAGTCCAAGACTTGGCTTAATCCATGGGCAAGAAACCAGCCCTTCGAGATTCAGGTTACATCGATTAAAAGGTTCGGAATGTTCGTTTCGATTAATTGCCCAGCCCTACTTCAAGGACTTCAGGTTAAAAGAAAAGTGAAGTTTTAAAAGTATATGCATATTTGTATTCTTGGGATATATGCTCCAAGGTATTAAAAATGCAGAATTACTTTTTCAGGGATTTTTCATGGATTTTAATCAGGAATGCAAATAAATCAGGACTGCCCGATACTGGGGAAAAATCATATCGCAACCTGAAGAAATGGCAAAAATATTTTTCCAACGTCGTGCAGCCCCGGTTAATTTACACACCAGGTTAAAACTCATCTCTAATTGTTCGTTAATGTTATTAATATAAGTTTTGGGAGTGTAATAATATCTTTACGGTCGGTCCCGACGCAGCGGCTCGGATTTAAACTCGGGAGTAAAAACCTGAGCACTCGACTATAATACAGCAGCAGCGCGTCAGCCTGGTAACATTCGCTCAGCAAACCCTTCCTAAAAATCAGAAGAGGGTCACGTCGAGCTGCTCTTACAGCTAAAATAAAAATGACTGTTGTTACACTATTTCTCACCCTCAATCTGTTTGTGAGACATTGCCTCCTGTTGTTGCTGTTCTTCCTCCGCCATGTTGCCCCTTAGTAACCCACTTCCTGTCACGGGCCCGACCACAGCCAATCAGCTGCGTCCGAAATCGTTTTTTTATTTTATTTACAGTTTACTAGCATAAGAGAAGCGAGAGAAGCGTCAAAATTTTGTTTTATATGTACTTTTTAAATAACTCGCAATCGATTCTTGGCTTGACGGAAAACGTCATGAAGGTTACAGGAAATGTGTGTGAGGAAAATTACACCGAGCTTCCTTTATTATGGCGCACGATAGTGGCGTCATACCTGCCGTTGGGAAACTAGTGTAGGACTACAAAAAGGCGCATTTCCGGGTTGAGGCGGCACACGTGCACACAAGCGCGAAAAACGTCAACGTTGAACATTTTAAGCTAAAAAAATTCAGTTCGTGCTTCATATAACAATTTACTCATAGGTATGGGTTCTGGGAATTAGTTTATACGCAAAAAAGGAACGTTTAATTTTAGGGTTGAACTTATTTCCTACGCAGATTTACTCCCCTAAAAATCAACCTAATCATTTTAGAATTAATTCTAACTCTGCCTGTTAATTTGAAGTCTTTAAAAGTAGAGCCAGTCAAATCATTTAGTAACATAACACATATGTAAGGTCAGTAGTGTGTATCACAGAAAAGCAAATTACTTTTTTTGCAGTCAGTTGTTAGTGATGTGAAACTGCAAAGTTTTAAAAATTCTAACATGACTTGTACTGGATTTTTCATCTTCATGAACAGTTATTTAATGGCTTGCCCATCATCCACAATTTGTAATAGTAATGATTAAAAATACTGCAGGCTTGCAGTCCAGCGAAACTCAAAATCAAGCTACAATCAAATTGAGCCGAGGTTCCACAAGGTCAACCTGATAATTTGTATATTATTACATTTACATGACCGTCAGGAAAGGGAAACAAGAAACATCAAATTCAGATTTAAATACATTTATTTAAGCATGTAACATAAGACGCATGTAACAGAAGGATCAGCCATGGCAATTATCAACCTCAACAGAGTAATGGAGCGTATGAAAGAAGGTAAACTGCCTCGTGGTGGAGAGGTAGACGAGCGGCTCAGGAGTCTTTAAGAGTTGAGGAAAACATGACGTGGTCCCGGTTGGGTTCTAAGTGTTGGTCCACGACGACTCCATCACTCCCTCTTCTTGTAGCTCTCAATGTTGGCCAGCACCCATCCGGATGGAGCCAGGATAGCCAGAGAGAACATGGCCAGACTGATGACCGATTGCTGCAGAAACCAGAAAGAGCAGGTAAGAATGTAAGCCATTTTTCATTAATATTCAGTACATCATTCATGTGTAGATTTCTATCAACAGTAATGAATTAAAAATAGAATGCGGCACACACTCAAAAATGACATAAGAGTTAGTTATTTTTCTCATTTAAAAATGTATATGCACTACTCTATGCACCCCAAACATTCTGGAACAAATGGAAATATTCAGTTTAAAATAAAAAGGCTCATATATGCTATGTTGCTAATATCACATTACTGTGCAAAAGTCTTGAGCCACTACTCATTTCTTCGCATTTTGCTTCCACAGTCATGTTTTTTTTTTTTTATGTAGTCTTGAATAGCACTGACATGTGTGGCTACAAAAAAAAAAAAATCAATATACCCATTATCTCAACTGAGGGACAGCAAGGATTTGCACTGTAACTATATTCTAAAGACCTTTTAAAGAGCTTTAAAATGAAGCTGCTTGCAATCAGTAATTCAATTTATAGTACAAACAAGTAGTACAGACGTGGTAAAGAATCCTAAATCTTAAATAACCTTCCTCTTGTCCTGCCTCAAACTTCTAGGTTGCTCTTGAAGGTCATTACACAAACTTATTTAAAAAAAAAAAGAGATTTAGAAAGAAAGTGTGAACACTGAACAAACTGTATTGCAAATGTATAGTTTGTGCTTATTTTGGATTTTTAATTTCTTTAATCTTTTGTTTAACTTTATTTCAAATAACTTTCTATCTAGGAATGAACCAGGTCTACATTTCACTATGTTTTATTATTTATTAATAGACGTGTATACTTATATGCAATTATGTGGAAAAGTTGTCGAGTTGGAAAAAGCCATACATAACTGTTACAAGTGCAATAAGAAATCACAGCCGAACCACTCAAACCTAGATATGTATTATACTTCACATTAAACAATAACATTACATTTGATCTAAAAAAAAAAAGAAAGAAAAAAAGAAAAAAAAATGCATGCATTTATGCATTTGATTTCTTTTCTCTCTAGTTGTAACAAAAGTATTTTCCATCAGGATAAATAGTTTTTCTGATTCGGATTAAATAAAATCTTTAGGTCAAGATCTTTAGACTAGAAGTGAACTGCATAAATCCACAAATAATTAAAATCTGAAACTGGTTTAGGGACTTCAAGTACACAAGTTAATCACTTTTACAGTTAATTTAATGTATAATAGGTTTCAAAGCTATTTCATTAAAAAAAATATGTGTGTATATATATATATATATAT